>ML677334.1:76010955-76257720 GCA_007922305.1 Dermatemys mawii | reverse complement strand
GATGGGGCCAGGCTGTTTGGGTCACCACATCCTTCCCTACCTGGCCCTCTGTACAATTTTGGAACCCTGATGTGCCCCTTGGGCCAGAAAGTTTGCCCACCCCTACCCAAAAGCCACAATCTCACAGTTATGGAAAAACATTGTAATGGTTAAAAACCCAGCCTGGTTTAGAAAGGAAGTGAAGAGACCATACAAATAAATTTAAAATAGATAAATAAATGGAATAAAGGGCAAGTTGGTAGTAATTAATATAAATTGGAAGCTAAGAATTGCAGACAAATGATAAGAGAAGCAAAGAACACCAGGAGAAATCTCTGGACAGAGTTAAGGACAATAAGGAGTTTTTAAAGTATATGAGGAACAATATGAAATCCTAACCATGGTATTGGTCTATTACAAGGTGGAAATGGTAGAATTATCAAATGTTCAACAAATATTTCTGTTCTGTATTGGGGGAAAAACACATGATGTAGTCATAGCATATGACAACATGCTTTCCATTTCACTAGTATCTTAGGAGGATGTTAAATAGCATTTTTAAATCTGCAGGTCAGATAACTTGCATCCAGAGGTTTAAACAGCTGGTTGAGGACCTTCAATTTTGCTTTGTAAGTCTTGGAACACCTGGGAAGTCCCAGAAGACTGGAAGAAAGCTAATGTTGTCTCAATTTTTTTAAAAGGTAAAAGGTATGACCTGGATAATTATTGTCCTGTCAATCTGACACTGATCCTGGGCAAGATAATGGAGCAGCTGACATAGGACTTGATTTATAAAGAATTCAGAAGAAAATATAGTTAACACCAATCAACACAGGTTTATGGAAAGTAAATCCTGTCAGACTAACTGGATATCTTGTTTGGATGTGAATAAAAGTTTGGTTGGTAAAGGTAACAGTGTTGATGTAGAATACTTTGATTTCTGTAAGACATTTGACTTGGTACCATGTGACATTTGGATTAAAAATTAGAAAGATATAAAATTAACATGGTTTACATTAAATTGATTAAAATGTAATCAATCATCTTCAAATAGGTGTAATTCTAGTGGGGCCCACTAGTGATCAGTTCTTGATCCTACTCTATCATTTTTATCAATGACCTGTAAGAAAACATAAAATCATCACTGATAAAATTTGCAAATGATGCAAAAAAATAGAGCAGTAATAAATAATGAAGAGCACTGGTGAGCTATCTGGATCATTTAGTAAACTTTGGGCAACCAAACTATGCATGTTTTAATATGGCTAAATGTAAATGTATACATCTAGGAACATAGAATGTCCATATGTACACAATGGAGGGCTCTATCTTGGGAAACAGTGACTCAGAAAAAGATTTGGGGGTCATGGTGGATAATGAGCTGAACATGAGTTCTCAGTGAAATGCTGTGGCCAAAAGCACTATTACAAATCTTGGATGCATAAACTGGGGAATCTTGAGTAGGCAAGGTTATTTTACCTCTGCATTTGGCACTGATGTGACCATTGCTGGAATACTGAGTCCAGTTCTGGGGTCCACAATTCAAGAAGGATCTTGATAAATTGAAGAAGATTCAGAGAAGAGCCACTAGAATCATTAAAGGATTAGAAAACTTGCTTTACAATGACAGACTCAATCTACTTATCTTAACAAAGAGTAGGTTAAACAGTGACTTGATTACAGTCAATATTTTATAATGAGCTCTTCAATCTTGCAGACAAAGGTATAACATAATCCAGTGGCTGGAAGTTGAAGTTTGAGAAATTCAGACTGGAAATTAGGTGTAAATTTTTAATAGTCAGAGTAATTAACCATTGAAACAATTTAGTGAGGGACATGGTGGATTTTCCATCCCTGACAATTTTTAAATCATGACTGGATTTTTTTCTAAAAGATCTGCTCTAGAAATTTTATTGGAGAAGTTTTATGGCCCGTGTTATTTGGGAGATCAGATCAGATGATAACAATGGTCCATTCTGGCCTTGGAATCTATGAATTCCATTGATAGACCAGTATGCATTTTAATATAGTAGTCAGCGGATATGAATTATGCAATTTCTTTTCAATCAGCAGCATAGGCTGCTTTTCAAGGAATGAGGCAGTTAACTATGAAACTAATTGACCTTCACACCATGTCAGCTATATCTTTCTTATATATAATTCAGGGTATGTGGTAATTAATGACCAAGGTAATTTGACTACAAATTTAAGTGGCCTACACATATCAACACATTTCCATCATGGCTGTGTGTTTTTATACATTAGGCTCCAATGCGGCAAACTCCAATGTGATTAACTTCAAACTAGTGAGTAGTCTTAGTGAGGTCAATAGCACTGCACACATTTTTAAGTTAAGCACATGCATAAATAGGGGGTTGGAGCCTTAATTTGTATCATACTGCATAAAAACAGTTTACTGTTTGTTTTTCGTATACATTAATTTAATGGATTGCTTGGCATACATAGAGTAAAACAGTACTAGAGCGATTACTCCTGAAGTGTTTGATTCAGATAAATTGGAGGGTTACTTTGGTATTTCTGTACCCCAGTGTGCTAGGCAATAATTAAGTAATATTAAAGCTATGCTACTGAAGATCATTGGCATGCTCTTCTAATCCTACATTTGTGTATCTCGGGTTGTAGAAAAAATGCATGATATAATGTACTGTTTGGATATTAACATACTATTATATAGTTTATGGCTATTGTAATGCAATTCTGAAGGATGAAAAATTACAGCTTGTGCATATCCTTATAATTTCTTGATTTCTGAGGATTTAACTGGGCAACAGGAAACCTCAACAGAAGTTTGATGAAATTTCAGAGGAAGCTAGGCCCTGGATTTCAGCTTTCCCTCTACTAAGCTAAATGTAGCTACTAGGACATCAGTTGTATGCTTCCCTATAAAACTGGCACACTATGGATCATTGTTGTAAGCTCCTCACAAACACTCACTAGAAGTTTGTCTAGTTTTTGAGATCTGCTACTTTGACACCCAGGAGGCAAATTGCCGAATGAACCGCCAAATCAACACATACCCAGCTACCCACATTTTCAGTGATCAGATCCCATATCACCACGGCTTATCTGCATCCACTGATGGTATCCCCATTTCCTGAAGAGACATCCACAGTGGTTGAGGAATGATCAGCCTTCTCTCCCTTTATCATAAGGTGGGCTATAACTAGGAGAGTTGTTCCTTCCATTTTGCCTTAGCCTCCTCCTGTCATAAGATCATCTTCCTCAGAGAAGACAGCAGTTCTGAGGTGGCCCGCTCCACAGTATACTTATTTCTATAAATATTTTTAAATCTCTTTGATCTCTCAGTTCAGCAACTCCAGTTTGAGGGCTACAAGTTGCTTGAACCAGGTGCACACTCAGCAAGGCAAGCAGTTGGACATTCAGCACTCTGTGCAGTAAAATAGGTAGCCCTACCTTGATTAATATGTTGTTTCTCCTTTACCTTCACTGTTGACTATGTATCTTTATATTAGAAGCTAAGGATTTTTGTGTGTATATATATTTAATTTATTTAAGAATTCTCTTTATAGTCCTCTAATAAGAAACTGAGCAGCCAGTATGCCTCTGTGCCAAACTCTCTTGCACATTAGATTCCTTTACACATATTCAGTGACAAAGACCAAAGTACTCCATTATGACTGTCAATTGCCTGGTGACCTATGTGAAATGATTTGATAGTCACTGGCTGGATCATAAAATAAAGATGTCTGGTCAAACATTTTCACCTCCATTATAGACAGTCTCTGCAAAGAGGCCAAGAAGTGGCTTGGGGCTTGATACACAAAGACACAAGCACCTAACTCCCACTTTAGGTTCCTAAGTCCAAAACTTAGACACCACTGAGATCCTCAAAACTCCCACTTAGCTGTTGCCTAACCCTAGACTCAACTAAATTCCCTAAACTAACCTAAGCTTACACTGGCAAAGACCCTATGGAACCTAAATTTCTGTAGGTGGGCACGTGCAGAGCTGTTTAATTCCTGATGCTGGCGAGCTACTTGGCACCCAAGCTCATGTCTAAGTCCCAGTGAGATTCTCCAAATAGGCCAGGCTTGCCTCTGGGACTCAGTCAGGTCGGCATTCTCCAGCCACACCCACCGGATTGGGCCTCACACAGATGACAACTGGGGATGATGAGCTCAGGAATTTTGGGGGCTGGATCTGGGTGTGTGTCCCAGAATATCCAATAGCCCACTGGGCAGCGCATTGACTGGGGATGTGGGACACTTGTTTGCAAATACCCAGTCTCAGTCGTTTGTAACCAGGAATTTGAACCCTAATCTCCCACCTCACAGGTAAGCCCCTAATCAGCAGGTATTGAGTACTCTGGGTTGGGCTGGATCTCTCTCCTATTGGAGTTGTTCCACTTTATATAGTTCAATATTCATTGGGCCATAGCAAGACAGAGATTGGTTTCACAGCCTGGCCTAGGAGTTAGGGAATGCCTTGGGATGTGGGAGTTACTGAAGTCCCTGTTCCTGTTAATATTTAATTATTTGTACAAAGTGGAACAGCTTCAACAGGCAGTATTAAAAGGCCCACCCCATAATATCCAAATAGCTGGTGACTAGGGCACTTATGCAGAATATGTGAGACCTAAGATCTCTCCAAATGAGGCAGGATGGGGAACTGAAACAGGTCTCTCACATCCTGAGTGACCTGACCATCAGGATGTTGTCTATAATGGGGTTGGTTGATTTCTGTCTCTTTCTCTCTGGTTTCTTGGGAAAAAAGTGTTGACCTGCCTTAAGCAGCTAACTCCAGTAGACAGTTAATAGCTGTGAATTCCAACAGGAATTAAGTGCCTCCTCCTGGATCAGAGTTAGACACCTAACTACCTTCAAGGAACATAATTTAATTACCCCCCCACACACCTCTGGAATTTACATTTGCCTACCTTAGGTGTTTCCTCAGCTTGATGGCTTCTGTTCATTCCTTTTTTAGGTACATAACTTTCATTCTGCATTGTGGAGGGAGTCTGGTTGCCTAACTGAGAATTCCATTAGGCAGCAAGGTGCATAAAAATTAGGCATGGCAACACTGAATGGAGATAGCCCTTGGAAACTGATCTATCTACTCATACTTAGAGAAGGTGCCTCCAGTATAGAACTAAAAAGTATTGGTAGTGAAGTGTACAATTGCATATATTATAAGTGGTCTCTGAAAAAGAAAAACACATAGTCATTTTCCACGACTCTCAATTCAACATTTTTCAGGATCATTGAATTTGTATAACATTCCCTCCCATTTCCTTCAAAATGTCTGTATCTAGATACATTTTTACATACATTACATTTCACTGTTTAATCCAAAAGTTAAAAAAATACAGTTAATATTGTTGATAGATTTATTTGCTTCTGTGCAAAGCTTCAGATTGATTCTTAACTTTATTATATCATTATAGTCAGATAAGTTGATTATTAGATTATCATTGTCGGCTTCCATTCCCTTTATAATCATAGATAAACCCTAGCTTAATAGGCCCAAACGAGTCATGCCTATTTTCATGCATAATGCTACAACTGCCATCACAACTGTGTCCCACTTCTTGTTATCATAAAAATTGTTATTGATTTATTGACATTTTTCATAGCCAATGGCTAACCTTCTAAACCATGAAAACAAAAAGTATGTACCCACAGTTACAACAACATAAAAAATGCTAGAGACAAAACATCTACTGATGGAATAAAGAATTTAACAGCTATATTTCTCTTTCAGTATTTTTGTCCTAACATTTACACAGCAGTTATAATTAGAGTTTACAATGCACAGGCTCAGCAATTCTCAAATATTAATGAATTACAGTGACTCCTGTATTGGTGGTCAGAAGACTTAAAAATACTTATCACAATAAGTGAGGGTAATTAAATGAGGAAACAGAATGTCCCTGTATTTTTTATATTTCCTTTCTCAAACTCATATATGCTCAGAAGCCACACTTTAAATGCTATCTTATTATTATTTCTTTCTTCATTTGTGTCACTAGGTTTCAGGGGATTTAAAATGTACTATGGAACTTTTCTCTCTTAGTTCTTCGGTTTAGCCCCGTAGTGTTTATTATTATTATTTCATGCCACAAAGTATGCTATGTACTTCACAGAGGCTTAAAAAGCTACAGTCTCTGTCCCAATGAGTTTACAGCATATACTGCGGATATGAAACAAGTGACCAGCAGCAAGGAGGGGATGATGTGAGGAAATAAAATGGTTTCAGCAGTATGGTTATGAAATTCTTAATTTAAGGCGTGGGCATTCTTACAGGTGGTTAGGTGGTTCTGCTATACATCTGTATGAGTCCGAATATTAGATAGTAATCCTGAATTAATTTTAACAATTAAATATAGATTTTTTTCATAACACAATATTTAACTTTACACAGTATTTTATTATATTTCTATTCTTAATATAGGAAATACCAAACTAACATGATGAAACCCAATATGATCGAATGGTAAATATTGATATCTTATGGGCAAGCACTGTATATGCAATGAATAGCTGGTCTCAGTCCATTTCCTTGTGGAAAAGGTCTCCTATTGTTAATCTTAGCAGAAGACAAGAATGAAATCAGCATGAAAAATTGGCTAACACTTTATGTATGCTTAGAAGTGGTCTCTCCAGTTCATGATAGAGGCACATTGCCAGGGGAGTTTGGGGAAGCTTACATCAGAGAAACCTGTACTGGATCTGCTCTGTAAATAACAGAATACTTCAGTCTCCAGCAATCTGACACCTATCAAGCACACAGATTCTAATAAGAATGTGTAGATAGTCTACCACCAAACTGATAGACATCTGAAGTCTCACATGCCATGTCATATAACAGTTGTGGCTATATTATCCAACAATGCCAAACAGGATCATATGGACGCTCTGGGACCAAATGGATTAGCTATACAAGCCTGGTGATGCAGAGGAAGAGATTGTCAGGTAGGCAACTATGTTTATTAACATTCAGCCTCACCTTGATAAATTCTATTAGCTGTGAGGGCTCCAGTGTGGATTTTCCCAGGTTCATCCTCACTCCCGGCTTATCAAACATATGTAGAAGGTTCTTGTGTTGCCTGATGAGTGGCTTCTGAAGGGAATGCCTTGTTTAAGGAAGGATAACCATTACCCCCTGCCAAGGAAAGTGCGATGTTACAAGTGAGAGTACCTAGGTGCTATCAAAAGCCCAAAGGGGAGAACTCTGTACTGGTATTACTGTTGATTGGCCACAAATCTCAGGAATCTCTCAGGTGATGGATGAATGTCTATATGACAATAGATTTCTTCAAGACAGAGAGCCAGGAACAAATTTGTCTTGGTCTAGTGAGGGGGATAATGGACAATAGGATCACCATTCTGACCTTCAGGTAGCAGATGAACTTGTTCAGTTTCCTGAAATCCAGAATGGGTCTCCATCAAACTGTCTTCTTGAGGATGAGGAAGTACCTTGAATACAGCCCCTTCCCCCTTGTTGTTGAAGATATTAGTTCTATCACCCTCAATTCAAGAAACAACTCCTCCTCTGCCAGAAGAATACTCTTATGAGAGAGGTTCATGACAGAGGATGGGGTAGGAGGTTGGGGAGTGGGGAGAGAAGAAAACTGCATAGTTTTCCTGTAGTATCCATCTATCTGTCATGAAGTCAGTCCAGAAAGACAGGTAGTGGGAAAACCAGCCTCCAAAGGAAGGAGAAAAAACAAAGGGGTTATATAAACCGTGAGGGATAGTAGTTGTGCGGTTCTTGAAGATCCCATCAAAATGATGGCTTTAATAGTGGTGGTGGTTGGGAAGGGAAAGGTAGTTGACCTTGGACACCTTTTGTAAGTGTCCTGTGACACCTGTGTGGCAGTTCATAGGCAGCTCGGGCTGTTCACCTGACTTGGGAGATACTGGGTTTCCTTTTGACTGCAGGTATGTAAATACCCACCAATTGAAGTGTGGCTTGAGGCTCTTTCAAAGAGTGGAAAGACTCCTCTGTAGCACCAACTAGTTCCGTCGCAAATGAAATGCCCTGCACCATTGTTTGAAGTTCCTTTTTGGACTCCCGAGGAGGAGAGCTGCAACAAAAGTCTCATCACTGTTGCAGTGGCCATGGATCTCGCTGCTGTGTGTGTAATGTCTAGGGCAGTCTGAAATGCTGATCTTATTACCACTTTTCTTCATCAGAGCCTGGAACTGGTCTCTAATACCCTGAGGCACCTTACTGATGAAGTTTGCTAGTTTGCCATAGATGATAAAATCATATTTGGACATCAGAGCTTGGCAGTTTGATACAGTAACCCCTCACTTAACGTTGTAGTTAAGTGAAGAGTTACGGCACTGTACTGACAAATGTGACAATAAGTGAAACGATGTTAAGCGAATCCAATTTCTCCATAAGAATGAATGTAAACAGGGGGGTTAGGTTCCAGGGAAATTTGTTTGTCCCATACAGTACAATACTATAGTTGAGAGGTTCCCCCACCTTATCTCCCACAGGCACAGCTCACTGGCACTGCAGACAATGAGGCAGGCAAAGAGGCTGAAGGTGCTGTAGGTTAGGAGAAGCACATTGCACAACAGCAGTGGCAGCTTCCCCTGCTTTGCAAGCACCAGGGGAGGAGGGCTCAACCCTTGGCCCACTCACTTCAACCCTTCCCCCAAGCCCGCACCCTAACTCACCTCTCCCCTCTCCCTACTCTTCCCCCTTTACTCCACACACCACATCCTTGCTCCTCCCCTCTACCTCCCTGACTCCTGCCCGTGGCAATCAGCTGATTTGCGGCGTTCAGGAGGCAGGAGGGAGTGGGGAGGAGCAAGGACATGGCATGCAGGTTCCCTCTTCATCCCCTGCCTCCTGCCCATGGCAATCAGCTGGTTTGTGGTGTTCAGGAGTCAGGAGGAGCCTGTGCGCCAGTCCTTGCTCCTCCCCCATTCCTCCTGAATGCCGCAAACCAGATGATTGCCCCAGGCAGGAGGCGAGGCGAGGAGGGGGGAACATGCTGATCCTCAGGGTCTGCCAGTGGGCGGGAGGCGCTGGGGGTGGGGCAGCGTAGGGAGGCTTTCAGCTGTGGACAAAGCAGGCAGGCAAATGAAATTTTAGTGAAGCATTGCACACCTTTAAATGGAGCATGTTTTGTAATGGAGCAGGGACATAAGATCGAAACAACGTTAAGCGAGAGGACATTAAGTGGGGAGTTACTGTACTTAGAACGGCTGCAATGCCAAGGAATGCACTTTTCTGCCCCAGGAGTCAAACCTTGCCACCACAAGCTGCAATCTCATGTCTTAATTGCAGTAGAGATAAATCCTATGTCTTGCTTGGGGCGTCTAAATTCTACTGTGATATCAAATAATAATAAAAAGTAAAGACAGGACTTTATAATTAACTCTTTTGCCACCAAAGCTGTAAGTGAATGCTTATATAAGACAGTTAATTTCACTTTTTTTGTAGTCATCTTGCATTATTCCACATATATTTTTCATTATTCCACATATATTTTTCATTATTTCAGCTGAAACGTCTAAATTTGCTTCATTTAATCATTAATAGTTTTGTCTGGAAATTGCCCCAAAACGTCCTCTGCACAATTTTAAATCAAGAATCATACACACACACAAAGTTTGTTTGTGTCGACAAATTGTTTAGAAATCTTCAGTTTTCCCTGAAAGAGGGACTCTCATATGAGGTAATAACTAATCAGAATTTGGAATTGTCCCCACCATTCTGCTAAACGCTGCTTATTCTAAGCAAAATGCAAATATTCTATTACAAACCATTCAGAAATGGTTTCAAAAGGAAAAGCAAAACCATAAAGTATACCTAGAGAGAAACAAGCAGTGAGAGAGAATTAAAAAAGCAGAAATGCAAGATGAAAACACAAAAATGAGGGAGGAATAGCAGAAAAGGGAGCAGAAGAGAAAAATGGAGGGGAGGAAGAAAAGGAAAGGAGAGGGAAGTAATAAAGCTCTATGGTTATAGCAAAGTCTAATCCCAGTTGAGCCACTGATTGTGAGTGACCTTGCGAGTGTTATTTAACTTGCTTATATTTCTGTCAATTCAAGGTGATCATTAGGCGAATTGCAAGGGCCTTCTAAAAACCAGGGTCTGCATCAGAATATAAAGTTTCTTCAATAATATTTGCTCCCATAATGAATACTTCATTACATTTTAGCACAGAAGAGAACACACACTCAGAGTACCTTCTGTAATCAATAAAAGGGGCAAATTCCGCTTCTCCTCTCTAGAAGCGTTCTTGCAGCATCATTTGTGCAGTTCCTCTCTGCGAAGGGAACCAAAGAGAACCTGTACAGTGGTGGATAAACAGAGTGCACCAGAAAGTCCAGCACTATGATGGCCCTCCGTACAGCAAAGGAGATTTTGGACAGGGATGGAAGCAGGGATAGAAGGATGGAAGGGATGGACAGGGATGAAAGCAGTGTGTGAATCTATTGGCTGTGCCCAATCACAGAGAAGAGGTGACAATGTAGCAGAGTATCAGAGGGGTAGCCGTGTTAGTCTGGATCTGCAAAAGTGACCATCGACAAAACTGGTATTCACCCATAAAAGCTTATGCTCTAATACATCTGTTAGTCTATGAGGTGCCAAAGGACTCTTTGCTGCTAATGTAGCAGAAATTAGCTGTGGCCTGTGGTTGCAGTGAAACTGGAGTAGCTTTGTTGCCCATTCTGTGGTAGTGGAAATGGGCTTTAATTCAGTCCACTCCATGCCCTAAGAAACTCCCAGTATAGCACCCATTTATTTGCATTGTGCACTGGAGGAGCATTTGCCCCAATACATGTAGTTATATCATTATATCTAGGATACAATAGGCATTAGAACGGGCACACAGCAATGTATAAGATGGCTCTCGTGCTAAGTGAAACTGAATTACCAAATGATGATGAACTGTATCTGACAGACAAGAAAGTAACACTTACTTCAACAATATGTTAGAAAAAAAATACAGAGATGATTTAATACAGACAAGCCAGATTCTTTGTTTAGATCGATACAATAAAAGGTGTAAATACTGTGAAACGAAAATGAAAAAAAAAAATGTTATGAAGCACATCTTACTTTCCTATTACTCTGGAGAACAGCTAACTATCAGAAAACATAAATTCTGTGCTGAATTGAGGCCATAATAATCAAAGCAGTTTGCCTGGAGTGTTGTCTGCTCTATCATATTCATTTGAGTTGGAAAGTAAGCCTTCCAGGGCATGGCCCCTTTGTTTTGAGCATTATGTAAAGTATTCTGTACATCTGTGTCACTGTACTAATAACTATGCTCCATCCACATGCTAAGACAAAAGAGAAATAGTCACCTTGGTCAAGAAGAGAAGGGCTTTTGTAATACTAACTAGTTATAGGATTCTTAAACTGTTCTACAAACCAAATGTTACATACAAAACATCTGAGACAGACTAAACTATCTTTTTGTATCTCCTCAGATCACTACAGAAGCATCAGTGTCCAGCAGGACAAGGTATTCTGAATGTTAAGCAGTGGCCAAACATTGAATATGACACAGAGCATCCTCCCCTTACTCTTGTGAAGGGGAAAATTAAAAACATTTATAGGATTTTAGCACACTCTGAACTGAATTGAGACACTGTTGATTAACCTAATTCTGATTCTTAGAGTTCAATTATCTTAGCCTTAAACTTTCAAATCCTAAAGGCATTACTGAAGAAGCCAGAGGTATCACAAACCCTTTTTCCTTACCAAGGTAATTAGCATGCACACAACTTCTCAAGCATGACTTAATCTGAATACTGAAAGGTGAGCCTCTGTCTGACAACTAAATCTGAGTTTTTCCTGATATTGAAGGAATAGGTGAAGGAGGCCTTATCTCCAAGTTTTCTCCAAGCCTCTCTCTTTCTGTGGATGGGTTCAAGGGGTAGTATTAGAAATTACGTTCTATCTACTGATCAGCAGATAATACGACATTTTTATTTTTATCAGCAAAACCCTTACTTCTCATGAAAGAGTATATATTTCAATATAGTGCCTATACCACACTATTGTTCAGGATACCAAGATATGTGTGTAACCCTTCTGCCCATCAGAGTTGGCAGCAACAAGGGCCGGGTTCAGTATCCAGGGGTTCCATTCCAATAGCACAATACAAAACCGCCTCGAGGCCCCACTCAGTGACCTAGGACAACCATATACCACCCCTCTGGGCGTCTGTAAGAGACAATACTTCCCCTCTCGCAAGCACAGAGTCTGAGTGTACCAAAAGTCTTTTAATAACAGAGAGAAACAATGTGGCATTAGATTGGGGAACACCACAAACAGGATTAATAAAACAAACCATGAACCAGAAGCCCCCTTCCAGCAAATAGGCTTTGTCCTTCCCTTTGGCTTTTGAGTCCCACAACCCCAAAAATCACCCAATAGTCCCAAAAGTCCAACAGCCCAAGAGTCTCTGTTCCTGGTCAGTGCAGAGTTCAAAAGTCAACCTGCAGAGTCTTACCTCCCAGCCTGGGTGGAAATGGAGGGTAGGGCAAGGGGCACCTTATGTGGTCCGAGGCCGACTGCGCCGCCTCTCCGTGGGGTTCCGCTGCAGCCCTCACCGTAAGCCGTTCTGCTCCACCTGCCATCCCACGAACTGTTCTGCTCTGCCAGTCAATCCGCTAGCTGCTCTGCCAGCCGACACTCGAACTGTTCTGCTGCACCAGCCACTCTGCCAGCAGCACAAACTGCTCCGCTAGCCGTCCTGCAAGCCAACACTTGAACTGGTCTGAGGCGCCAGTAACTCCTCCAGCAGCACAAACTGCTCCGCTAGACGACACTCAAACTGCTCTGCAGCGCCAGTCACTCCACCAGCAGCATGAACTGCTCCGCTGGCCACCCTGCCAGCTGACACAAACTGCTTGGTGCCACCAACATGCCTTTAGGCCCCCCCTACTTAACACTGTGCTCAGTGGTTTCAGCTCTTAAGTGATTTCAGCTCTCAAGTGATGTCAGCTTTTAGTATGGGGACGGAGGAAGGTCTTAGTACAGGTACACCAGCAGATCCAAAGTGAATTCAGCTTAGCAGGCTGAATCTAGACTCCTAATGGAATCAAAAATTAGCTCTAACATTCCACAGTGGAGAGAGGCAGGGTGCAATAGGCCTGTAAGGCCCTTAGACAAGGCCATCACCAAAAGGTACAGAAACCTACACATGGCCTGTCTCCAACTTAGTGAGTTTTGAACGCCTCCCCTTGCCCAGTGAGTGCTACCTAGATGATGGTGAGTCCCTCCATCATAACAAAGAAGTACATAACAAGTACATGTCCACAGTCCTCGATTCACATAATCATGGTAACAACACTTTGTCATTTCTTCCCCAATAACGGAGAAACTGGGGGACCCACAGCAGCTGAAGTGACCATTTGGGCTGCTGTGAGCTCAGAGTAGGCGTGGTGGGTGTGCCTATGCAAATAAGATCAGCCCCAAAGTTCTTTTCCACAACTCACTGCAATTCCCACAATTCACCCCCAGATGTCAGGGTAGAGCTCATCCTGACACTGCTTACATGTGTATAGATGGCATATCTGTCTGCCCCTCAGGACATCCTTGAAAATGAGACGTTGTTTTAAGGCCTCAGGGTTTTATGCCTTGTGTAAAAAATTAAATAAAATAAAATCAGAACAAATATGGCCTTAATATTTTATACATACATGCTTTAATATTACATCAGTAGCAAATTAGAATCCAAGCCCAGATTTTCATGTTTTGAATATTAAGTGGTGAAGTTTTCATGGCTGCCTTAGGAGGGTTTGTTAGAGCTTAACTAATCGTGACAGTATTATGGTTGGTGTTCAGACAAAGTGTGATATATATGTTTCAAACCTGCAATGAAGTGAGGTTAGAGAGAGAAACTCTGATTTCCTGATCCCTAATCAACAACAAAATGATTCTGACTGACATACATATTAAGAAAATTAGACATGATATTGCTGCTTCTAGGTGAATCTTCCTATGTTTATGTTCATCTAGAAACAGTGATACTGGTAGTAACTGCTGTAGTTTACATAGGGAAGGTAACAGCACTCTGTCATGTGGCTGAAACAGCTGCACAGTTGCGTGATCAATACTGTACATCCAGACAGGGATACAGCACTGTCCCACATACAATTTCAACTTTGTTTGGACATGATATTACTTCATAAATGAGGGCCCAAACCTGAAAATCCTTAATAATGCAAATAGCCCTCACTCCTTCAAATCCCATTAAAGGCAGTAGGACTGTTTGTGTGAGTAAGGACTACTTGCATGCCCAGGGTTGAAATCCTCCGTTTTTACATCAAGACAGGTGGATGTTGTCAGAAATAATCTCCTGTCAAGAGATTTCATGATTATTGCTTGTGAAATGTGGATCATTTTCCAAAACACAGGCAAGCCTTTCGGTTAATTTCTTTTACATGGTGTCTGAAAAACAATATTTACATCTCCCACAAATAAAAACAACATATTTGCTTTACAGAATCATGTATAAACTAAGATCTTTCTTATAGAGATCAAAACCTGGCAAGTGCATTATTTAAAAATTTAAAGCACACCAGAACCACAAAAAAATAATTACTCATAAACAAGCAGAGCCATTTTAACAACATCCTGGGTGCTACTGAAGATTATATTGGATTAATATCACCAGAGTAAGAACTCTATGGTTTATTTAGAATGAGGTAAAAGAAATCTGATTAAAATGGTTCAAGCTGAGACAATCTTTTGATTTTTGTGGAAAAACTTGAAAACTCTCATTAGAAAAATAATTAGTGCAAATTGCAATCAATACAGTTGTATGCAAGATCAAAGTTTGACTGTAGTAGAGAGAGTTATGTGGAATAATATGGAAACAGGGATATGTATAGAGCATTCTGATTATAAAAGATCAAAATCAATCAAAGATATAAAGCACAGTGGAATATTTTGTATGTGTATTTTCATATATTTCTGTGTGACCCATATTACATATTGTGACGGAGTCAGACCAGAAGGGTATAGGAGAGTGCTGGAAGGCAGGTATATCAGCCTTAGGATGTGCAGGTCCTTGTTCCCTGGATAGCCAAACAAAGGCTACTCCAGACCAATCAAGACACCTGGGGCCAATTAAGAACCTTCTAGAAAGGAGTAGAAACAGCTAGCCTAATTGGGACACCTGAAGCCAATCAGGGACTGGCTGAATCCAGATAAAAACCTCCCAGTTAGTCAGGTGGGCTGTGGGTGTCAGGAGCTGTGGAAGGAAGTTATGCTGTTGGTGAGACTGAGTGTTGGACAACATATCATACTGAAGGAAGGAGGCCCTGAGGTAAGGGTGAAGTGGAGTTTGAAGAAGCAGGGACTGCTGTGGGGAAGTAGCCCAGGGAATTGTATTGTGTTTTGTGCCTAAAAGGTCAGCCATCTTAGCTGATACTATTAGGGTCCCTGGGCTGGGGTCCGGAGTAGAGGGCGGGCCCGGGCTCCCCCCTTTTCCATCTTCCATACTGGCCTGTGATGAAGGTAACTCACTAGGTGGTGACTCTTGCCAATTATACTGAGAAAGGGAGGTCACTCTGGGGCCTAGATGAGTTTCTGAGGCCCCTAAATCTGCCAGGAAGCGCAGGACCCACAAGGACAGACTTGGAGCTTTGTCACAACATATAAACAATATTCAAAGAGGATTTTATATTTTAACATCTTTCCAAAGGGCTTGACTGTAGAATTACCACTAGCTCTGAGTAAGGGGCAGTACTTAGTTGCTTGGCAGACTAAGGATTCATTTGTAACTCAGAGAGTCACAATCTGGTCCCTGATTACCCCTTGCTCCAAAGAGAAAGCAACCTGCAGACAGATTTGACCCTCTTTGACCCAGGTCAGCTGTGCTGCACACTGTGGTGAGGGGGCAGAGTTGAGACTTTGAATTTTCCCCATGAATCTGTAAAGGAGTGGGAATAGCAGCCTTGTAGAGTCTACGTGCCTCCTGTACTGTAACCTGTGCTGCAAGTAGCTCACACAATGTAAGAGGTCACGGTAGGTTCCCTTAGTCCCCCTGTGTGGGTGTGTCGGGCAAGCCATACTCTTGCCCTAAATCTAGTGTCTGATGTATGTGTAGGCAAATGATTGAGAAGTTGAAAGCTAATTACACTGATTCTGTGCTCTTAAACTAGATTAATCTATTGCAGTGGAATGCAATGATGCACCTCTCCCTCTGCTCAGAGAGGGCCTGATCCTGTGAAATGCTGACATTAATGGGAGTTGAAAGCATTCAGCGCCTCACAGGATTGGGCCCACATATGAACAAGTGTGACATTTCAGGGGTGATTGACAGCACTGTTGCAATCTATTTTCCCTAACAGAAAAGACTGTTTTTCAGCTCTTCTTTTTTTTAAATGCCAACATTCACTCTTATGAAGCAGAGAAGGTTGTTGATGTTTGGTTAAAAAAAGATTATTCAGCAACATGATGGTCACTATAATAGTCTATTCTCATCTACCCGCTGACTGACTATGAGTGTCTAGGAGAAAGACACTCTCCATTTGCTCTTTGAACCTTTGCATGCAGCAATCAAGAGTGTTCCTAACTCGCAAAGACCATAAAATCTATTGCTTTCAGTTCTTCAACATGAAAGGAAAGCACAGACACAGTTGTTGACCAGTTCAAGTTGTGCCCTTTCGGCAGCTGGCCTACTGCTCCAAGAAAGTGTAAAACTGGGAAGTAAAAACTGCTCAAGGAAAGTGTAAAATATCTTGAGCTATGTCAGTCTCCGTTATTTCCTTGAAGTTCAGTTTGTTGTTTGCTGTCAGGGGACTGCCTTCAAAGAGTGTATGGAATATTTAAAGAAAACAAAGTGAGAGAGCAGGCAGCATTTTCCTGTTAGAGCCTATTTTGACATTCTAAACAGTCACGGTGGGTTTCCCAGGTACTTGATGTTCTATAATTTGTCATGATGTCTGCTGTATGTGCCCCTGGACTTCATGTCTTACTATCCTCCATTCTCGTTTTTGGCACTAAAGTAGGAATAGGTGTCATCAAGGAGGCATATGATGCCAATAATTCAGTATGTTCACAAAGAAGGGATTTCCTCCAGAAGGAATGGCACTTGTTATTCAGGCTTGTAAACAAATGTAGGCAGGTTTGCCTGGGATCCCTCTACCACTGAAAGAGCACAATCATCTTCTAAATGGACATGGCATATTTCACGTAAAGTAGGAATAAACAGAGTTGGGGTATTTTTTTTCTTCTTGACTATTTATCAGTAAGAATTATGTTATCATTCTCTGTCACAAGATCTGACACGAGGCAATGGAATGGAGCTCTTAAATGTTTATGAATAATAGAAAAAGACTGACTTAGCTGTTGATCTTTTATACAGCATATATTGGGGAAAGCAGATTCATATAACAGAGTGACCCTGATATATTTAACTTAAAAAGAGATGAGAGAAAGAGAGACTCTTTTTAAATAACACAGTTAATGAGCTGTATATGCTTCACAGAAAATATTCCAGCCTTGAACTTTATTCACTCAAAAATCTCTTATTGCCTTCAAAGGGAGTTTTTAGCCTGAGTAGAAAAGGACTGCTAGATCAGGCTCTCTACTTGGAAAGAGTTCTGCCTAGTATCACACATATACTCTCCTTTCTACTCTTGCTCTAGAGATGCTAAAGCACCATATGTACTGTGACAAAGTTCCTTCTCTGCCTTGGTGGGTCCTGCGCTTATTGGCGGTTTTGCTCGCTTCATAGATTCACAGCAGCCTTCAGTTTGGCCACTTTTGCCTGTGGCTCAAACCTGCTGTTCACTCAGTGAACTTCATCACTGGCCAGTATGAGGAAAAGGAGGAGAACAATCCCCACAGCCTCTGCTGACCCACCTAGTAGGTCGAGGAACAGGCCGGAGACCTTCCCTTCTGGTGGAACCCACAGTCCAGGTCAACTCCTCCAGTACCAGGTAGGGAGTTGTGGGGAATGGGGAGGCCCGCCCTCTACTCTGGGTAACAGACCGGGGCCCTGTGGTTTGCAGCTGTCTAGAGTGTCTCCTGTAACAGGTGCATGACAGCTACAACTCCCAGGGCTACTTCCCCATGTCTTCCTCCCAACACTTTCTTTATCCTCACCACAGGACCTTCCTTCTGGTGTCTGATAACACTTGCACTCCTCAGTCCTCCAGCAGTACATCCTCTCATTCCCTGCTCCTCATGCACCTCTCTCTAACTGAAGGGAGGTCTTTCTTTTAACCTTAACTGGTTCTGGTAGCCTCCCAATTGGCTCCAGGGCATACTAATTAGCCTGCCTGCCTTAATTTGTTCTAGCAGGTTCCTGACTGCTCTGGAATAGCCCCTGTTATCTTACCCAGGGATAAGGGACCTGCTTAATCTGGGACTAATGTATCTACCTTCCACCACCCTCCTATAGCCATTTGGCCTGACCCTGTCATAGTACCTATAAGAATTTACTAATATATAAACAGTGACATATCTCTGTCCTTAGGACTTTACAATCTAAAGACCAATAGCAAGAAAATAAATAAATATATAGATCCCACAATGATAAAGCATTATAAATACCTAGACAAATGACAATAAATAAAAGGTTGGGAAGGGGCTGTGTTAGGATGAGGACTACAATTATGCAGGATCATGAGATTTTATGTGAATAATTTGTTAGGATTTCTTTGATACATTTTTAAACGTTAAACTTGCGTAGAAAATGAGTGGGATATATGGGAAATGAAGAGGAGGCTGAAAATCTGCAAAGGGAGGATGAACAAAAGCAGTGAACTAGGAGGAGGGCTTCGAAGAAGGAAAGTGAATTGTTTGCAGAGTGTAATATCTCCCTCACAATGACTGTATTCACTTGCATCTAAGCAAGTTTGCTACCTTCAAGGAAACAGTCATGAGGCTTTCACAGGGAGACAGGGGCATAATGGAAGCCTTCAAGGGCTCTCCAGGAGGAGGAGTACAATGCCAGATTAAAGACTGTGCCGTGTCATTACGGGGAAAACAGTTTTGATACCATGAGTGCAGACTATCGTCCCTCCTAGAAACTGTACAGGGAAACCCAGAGCAACCCATTCATAATAAAGGAAAAAATGTTTCCAGTCTAAGCAGTCAGTGACACACAGGTGGTCATTAAAGGCACAGAAGGTTCATCCTGACTGGTTTCATTTAAACCAACAAAGAGTAAGAAACTTCAAATAGCTAATTGTTAAGAGGCTGGTTAAACAGTTCTGTAGCAAATGGACTAATAGTGTAAACCCCACAATCTGACCTTCTCCCCCTACCAAACTCCACCGAATGGATCTCCTTACACAAAGACTAATTCCCAACATTATGCATTATATGTTAGCTAGAACTATCGAGTAATCAATGCACGTATGATGGCTGGTTTATAGGTAGTGCAGCTCATTGCCCGAAGTAAGGGATTCTGATGCTGGGTAGAAGAGGAGGTGCACAATCAGAGGGGGGACACAATCTCTCAGCATCCAGGTGAGAATGAGTAGCTTATTTTAAACCATGGCAAGACTTTACTCAGATCCATACACATACCTCTGTCTTAACTGGAGGCAGGTGCTGCTGAAGATGGCAAGATCAGGGAGCCCCTCTGCCTTTTTAATGGTCTCCTCCTGGGGTGAAATCCTGACCCCATTGAAGTCAATGGCAAAACTCCCATTTGACTTCAGTGGGCCAGGATTTTACCTTTAGTTTCTGGCGAGGCATTTTCTGTAAGTTCTTTGAAAGAGTATACCAACTCTTAGATTTCTTTGTGTCAGTAGCAAAGACTGGAGCTTACAGAGTATAAGGAGAGAACTTGGACTGAGCCTTCCATTAATGTCAACATTTTCTAGAATCTAGATGACTTTCCCAAACTTCAGTGTTGCCACTGCTCAGTCTTTTACTGCCTCACCCTTTGGGGGAAACTTTGGATTTTGACTCATTCAGAAAATCCCAAGTGACATTTCCCAGCCTCCACTAGCTTCTTTTAGAAGAGGAGGGCCTCCATTGTTATGGAAATTGGAGCCCAAACCCATGATTGAATCAGAAAGCTTTGAGGTAGTTTTTGTCCTGGAGTCACTGTTGCAAAATTGACTGTATTTACATGAACCTGTCTGGTTCTACAGGGAAAATATGCTGGTTCGCAAAGAAATAATAAATCCCATAAGGGTTACATAGATGTACTTAGAGCCCACATGCTCCTACTTCTTATTCCACAACTAAAGTCTTAACCCTGCTTATAGCCTCAGTAATTTTTACATCAGCCCCTTGTGAGGTAATAAGCAGAGGATTAGGACACTGGTAAACAGAGCAACCAGCAGGAAACTTCAAAGGTCCTTGATCATGCTGATGCTCCTAGCAGGAAAAAAACCCAGAGGTGCAGCGGAAGGAAAAGTAAAAGAAAATAATTGAAAGACAAGGAGAATCATCTGTAAATAAAATGCTTTTTCAAAGTTTTCCCTCAGGTTCTAACATTCTTTAGTGCGACCCAGTGAACATCAGAAGGGCTACAGCAGTTTGAAAAAAGAAACCCATTTCACACCCACCCTAGACTTGGAAAGCAATTCTGTTAGGGGTGGCCAGAAGACACAAATTCCATTTTGCAAAAAAATTTGAGGTTACGTCATTTGGTTTCATTATGTATTGCAACAAAAACAAGACCTTGCAAATGTTTTTTGTGAAAAAAAACAGAGACACTAACATTCTGCCCCCACACTGACAACAGTCCAGTGATGAGGGCACTCATCCGGGATGTGGGAAAGTTCAGGTTCCTGCTCCAAATCAGGCAGAGCAGGGACTTAAATCTGTGACTCCCACAGAAGAGGTGAGCATCCTAACCACTGGGATATTTGCTGCCATGGAGTATCTTTCTTTCTGATCAGAAATTCCATCCTAGACTTGAGAAACCTTCCGATGAAAATGTTGTTGAAACCAATTACATTTCTGTGAAAAGTTTTGGTTTTGACAAATCAGCATTTTCTGATAGAAAGATGTTTTGTCAAAAAATTCCTGGCCAGTTCTAGTTTCTATATTTCCTCAAAGTCCCTAGATACCTTTTGGCCTACATTCTATACCCATGTAAAGGCTGTACTCAGCAAATTAATTAAATCAATGTGGTTTGTTTGAATAGATCTGTTTGCAAGACCCTATTGGCTTTCTCATACTTTCCTGTATGACAACCTGTTCTAGAAGAATGAGCATGAGACTGGAAGTAAAGAACTCCTAACTTCTAATTGTGGCTCTAACCACTGGTTTGTGTATGGCCACTAGCAAGACACATAACTTCTCTGTGTCTCATTTTTGTGTCTGTAAAATGGGAGCTCTGATGCTTCAGTTTCTACCTCAGAGGGGTATTGTGAGGATTAATTAATATTTGCACACCATTTTGAAAATGCAAAGTGCTAAGTAAGTATTATTCCAGACACAAATGCCTCTCTTATATTAGATGGCCATAGATTCTACCCAGATCCCATCTCTTCACTGCCATAAACTGCTGATACTCAGAATAACTTACAGGATCTCTTATACTATTTGAAGTACATGTGGAATTTAAAAAGCTCCAGGTAATTCTATTTAATTATTTCTCTCTGCAGAAACCTCAAAATAACTAATTATTGAAACAAAAAGAACAATACTGTGCCACTTTTTGATGTTTTAGTTTACGTTACGTGCAGCTATTTTGTAAAAGATATGTTTTTATTAATACTTGGAAGTAGTGCTATTGAAGTATAAAACATACGGTGATCATAACCAACACATGGAACCATCCAACTCAGTTAAGATGGCATGTAGTACTTTACTGCTTTCTTATACATATTACATGAAAATAGAAAAAGAAAACAAAACATAAAAAATATGTAAATAACCACTCACTAAATGGTACACATTTGATATTGGCAACTGCATAGTAATGTACAAATGGCGTGTATGTTTTTAGAACCCAAATTATAAGTACAGATACTGTAATAGTATTAAGATCAATAAGGAATCCAATAGGAATATTCCAAGTCTGTGTGACATACCTTTTTGAACCTGTTAGGAGTACGTTAATGATAGAATAGGTTCAGATGTTCCATAAATCATGTATCTTGCTCCACAGTTGCTGTAGTTCTTCTTTTCTTATCTTAATGGAGGCTCACTATCTAAGAAAACATTCAACAAAAGGATATGTTAAATGTACCCTCAGTCCAAAATTACATCTCTCTAAAAAGTAGTGCTAATCATCTCATGCCATTTTACTAAGACAAGTACTGAAGTGCAGTCCTTTACCCACAGCAGTCACATTTCAACTGTCCTCCGGCCTGCACTGTATTGACAGGATTTGTGACAAGAAGCTGACCAGTTTTGTTGCTTACATTTGTAGCAGTCCCATCTTTTGTTGGCAGCAGGCTCTACCACAGACTAGGTTCAGGTAGGATACCATTATTCTCTGGTACTCTTAGGATCATGTTACTCAGGTAATCTTCTTGTCTTTCTTCTCCTGAACTGTTGGGTTGGTTCCAGGAAAAGTAAGAGGTGCTGAATTACCATTTTTGTAATTGTACAGAACTGTAACCCAACTCCAAACCTCTTTCATTATCTCCTCAAGCCTTCAGGGTTAATTGACAGCAAGTCTTTATATCTTGATTTGTTCCCATTAGAAGCCCTTGTGCCCTTGAATAAACAGGTAAGGTAATAACTTTAATTACTGCTATAATTAGGTGTATCTAAAGAACCTGTGCTTTGGCATGAGAGAAAAGGCCAAAAAATGAACTTTCCTTCTGAAGCATTGATATGTGTTTTTCTTTATGCCATTTGCTTGGAAGGAAAGGGTATCTTAAGTAGTCATGGCAGTTCAAATTTAAGGAACTGGGGAGATGGAAGAAAAAAAATGGGTTGTTGTTACATGATCTCATTTATTAACATAGCAAAGTAGTGAGAGATTTCAAGTACATAGCCATAAACTGTATGGAATAGCTATAAAATGGCCATACTCTCTTTAAACTAGCAGCCATTAAAGAAACCAAAGAAAAATAAATGAATTGTCAATACAGTAAAACAGCAGGCTACTTTATAATGTATAATATCTTCTGTATTTGTTTAGTTTTTACCAGCAGGACCTATACATTGTATTTATTAAGTACATGCCAGAATATTATATTAAAAACATTGCTGTTCAACCACTAACTTTTAACCTTTTCCTTCCTTTTCAACTGATGATAAATAAAAAAATGTTTTTGTTTGTTCACTATATCTGAGTCAATCTACTTTTACACAGGAAAAATGGACATAGGGAACAAAAATGTACAGCTCACTTTTGACTGAAACTTTAGATCTTTTTGAAATAATTTCCAAACCATAATTAAGAAATGCAGATATACTGAGAATGCATGGCCTATGTTCACACTATCTAAATGTCAGAAAATGAGAAAGTTACATAATTAATTCATAGTCACAGATAAAGCTGCATTTCAATAATATTAAAGCTATCCCACAAATTGACAAAAGCAGCAGGTTAACGCAGGGCAAAATTTATAAATCTGGGTGTGTACATTAGTTTCTTAAATTCACATTTAAGCACCTAAATAAAAGTGGACTGATTTTTAGAAGTACCGAGCATCCTCAATTTATGCATTTTTATTTACGTGCTAAATTTAGATTCCAGATCCTAACTTTAGGCGCCCTGGTTTGAAAATTTTGACTTCATTCTTTAATTTCTTTCCACTCTCCCTGTTGGACTCTATCTGTTGCAAGAATCTGAGATGAAAATACAGCATTATGTCCAATTGTGTAACAATATCAGACCAAAGAAGTTAAGGACAGTGACAACAAGTAACAGATTTTCCAACAGCGAATTTCTACCCAAAATAAAAATATGTGTTCAGTTTCAAGCTGCATATTTCACTTCAGTATGGTTTTTGAAAACCAAAATTAAATTAATTTTTAATTCAGACTGAAACAAAATATTTTGTACTGTTTCATTTTGAAATTTTGTTTCAATTTTGAAATTGAAAAAAAGCTTTTTCAATCAGTTCTATTGGAAAGGTAACCACAGTGCAAAATCTGCAACTAGAAATCGAATGATTTTCAGAAAATGATGAGCATCTACCCTCTGAAAATCAGACTGCTTATATGTCTTGATGTAGGCACCCAAAATCAATCCTCACTTTCGAAAATCTGGTTTGAAATATTTTTTCTACTTTTACTTTTCATGTAAGCAAGTTCTGTAGTAGCCAAAGCTATGTTATGCCATCATCAAAGGGAAAGCAGGTGGCCTCTGCGGTCATCAATGAGGAGGTGATTTATAAAATAATCTCTGTATGACAGTGTGGCCCATGCAATGAAAAATGTATAGAATCTCTGCTACATAACAAGCACAATAGTGCAACAAACTGGGACAACTGACCTGACTCCCCATACTGCATTTTTTCCTTAGAGAAATACAATACTCCAGTCTCAAGTGCTATCAAATGTAAACTTTTCTTGAGCACTACAATTATTTAAAATAACATATTTTAATTGAAAAAAATAGCTGTTGTGAATGTGCAGAAGCTTTTCCAGATACATTTCATAAGGATTTTTACGAGATGCCTAAATGTGTGTGTGCACAAGAGACTGAGTCATCTTACTTAAATAATTTACTTAAAAGAAGATAAAATTATTGAAAATTCTGTTGGTGTAATATTACCTAAGGTATTTTCAGTCAATACAGTATCATCCCCCATTCTCCAGACCCTTTGGAGGATACTAAAGGTGTGCCTAAGGTGTCCATACAGAGACATGAGGAGGAGACTGGGAGGGTTGGAAGAAGGTGCAGCTAGACTGGACCTGGGGCTGTAGAGGGCATAACTCATGCTTTCCCTGGCCCCACTGAGAGTCACTAGGACAGAGGAAATAGCCTCAGGCTCTATTTCTTTTTTTGGGTGGGGGGCACACTCTAAGGATTCTGGGAAAGGCTGCTGTCAGAGACTGAGGAAGGTGCTAGAGGACAGTGTGGGTGTGGAGGTATAGGCCCCACTGTGGAGGATCTTGGCTTGAAGCAGGTCTCTGTGGATCTGTCAGATTTGGCCGTATCACAGGTCTATTTCACATGGGGCCAGTCCTACAGGAATGAGAGTGAAGGTGCTCTATGGGAAGAGTTTTGCTGAGATTTCCTCTCCTCAAATCCTTTCCCATAGGAGAGGATAGTGTGAGTCAAGATTTTTATTTCTTAAATGTTCATCTACTTCTGCTGCTTATTTTTCACTTCAGTTTATAATCCTGTTTCTGACTTCATAACCATCACCAAAGCAATCAACAGCAACAAACAAACGGAGGATTATGACCTAAGGGCTACATCTACACTTTTCTATTGCCCACATATTGTGGAGGGGAACAGAAAGTAGCAACTTACACTGAAAGAACTACAAATAGCCCTGTAGTGGATGAGAAAGGCTCAGTGATATGTAATAACAGATCTGATCATCAAATGAAGTATTCCCTACCTATCTTCAACATTTCTAGCTGTAGGGGGAAAGCTAATATATATCCTTGTGGCAGAATTGGCTGCCCCAATACTTGTTACTCTTAAAACCTTTGCAAGCTTCATAGAAAATAGCATAATTAAATTACTAGTTTGTGTCACTGGGCTCTGCTTACAACAAAGTGGTAGCTACCTGGCCTAGCCTCTCTTTATAGAGAGGCTAAGCCAGACACATTTGGGAACCTGCATTTGTGTGCACATCTGGTGGGACAAACTGTCACTGCATCTTTATCATTACTGCATTTACTAATTTATTTATTTATGGTGACTATCAGTCTCTTGTATGCCTTTGGCTACAGAATGGCATCATTCCACTCTAAGGGAAGCAGGAATAGAACTCCCGGACAGTGAAGATTATTTTTTTCATACAAATGTCCAAAGTAATAAAAAATACCAAAAATATGAAATATCAGCAGCATAG
Source organism: Dermatemys mawii (assembly GCA_007922305.1). Classification (NCBI taxonomy): domain Eukaryota; kingdom Metazoa; phylum Chordata; order Testudines; family Dermatemydidae; genus Dermatemys; species Dermatemys mawii. The sequence continues at coordinate 76,231,861 of ML677334.1, read as the reverse complement.
ACAGAGAAAACAGCATAGACAGAATGTTTTTCAATGTTTTCCAAAACCATCAATATGGGTTTAGAGTGAAGGATTTTCAGACCATTACATAAATATATTTTTTAAATGTATTAAAATACCATTTTAACTGACAGCTACATCCCTTCATATATATTTAGATGACAGGAGAATGTGGTCTATAATACATCTTTTAATAGCACAACATGTAAAAGAAGTATTAGCCTTGACTGGGATTTTCCCATTTCTTTATCATTTATGTCATGTTTAATGTTATTTCTCTTTAAACTTTTTGAATATTATGATCTATTATTAGAATCTCCCTTTATAAGTATGGTAACTCTATCAGACATTCACACCCCAGCATGACTCTGGCATTTACAGAGGGGAATGACTCCTAATAGCCTAGTTTTTCAACTGCACGTATAATACAGGCTAATTGCAACAAATCACCTCAGTTTTGTAAAACTTGAAGTCTCCTGACCAGTCAGACAAATCCATTAGGATTTTATTGGGTCCTAAAAAGAGTTATGTGATTCCCCAAGATCCAATCCTTGTCAATCAGGCATGGTAAATTGGATTCTTGAATAGGGAAATCCCTAAGGGAGAGTAGATGTTATCTAGATCAGATGCAGTGATTTTTTGACTCTGTGCTCACTAGGTTCTGTTCTCTCTTTAGTGAACCAATAAAACCATAATAAGTATTGATTAACCCATTACTGAGCATTATCCACTGGCTTCTGCCTGACTGTATTTAAACACAACACAGTGCCTTTCTTGCTGCCATTGTACAGCTGTTTGCCTTTACATTGGCAACCTTGCCAAGTTCATGACAGGTTTACTTGGTTTTCACAGCATCTTCAGTCACTTAATGCACATGTCAAATGCATTGTTTTTCTTAACCTCTCTGGAATACAGCCATGTTTTCTTAAAAATAAAAAGACAAAGGAAATAATTATCAAGCTCCCCAGTTCATGTTCAATGTTAGAAAATATTCAAATTTACCCTTTATTTAAAAGATTCACGGGCTTTAAAGTAACATGATTTAAAGTGCGCACACAGCCCAGCAGAGGGAATATTGTGCCACAAAGAGTGGTACAAATTATGGCTTTTTGGGTAGCTTCTGTAAACTTTAACAATATATAACAGCTGCACAGGCATCTTTCATTTGCACCCATCTGAGTTCATTAACTATTGAATACGTCATAACATTCAAGAGACAATGAAACTACAGACTGAAGCCATGAAGTTTTAATGTTTGGTGTTTAAGATTTGCCTCTCAATGGACTGTTCACGTACAAAACTTTAATTTGTGTCAGGGCTGATCTACAGTGTTTTCAGAGCTCTCTCCTAATCATTAGCTTGTTGGTGGCTCTCTGAATTTCTCTCTGAGTGCTACTCAATACTTGGGAATACAGAGATCACCTAGATAAATTAAGTTTGAGTACAGGGGCCAAGGTCAGAAGCTGAATGGACAGGGGTCGAACTAAGGTGTCACAGGAAGCTGTTTTTTATTTATTTTTTACATTCACATGAATTATTGTGCATTTTGAGACTATTTTATTCTACCTAATGTTGAACACATGCAACATTTGCTGGAGGAAAGGAATATGTGCTTTGAAAAACTGATGTGTATTTATGTCTTTTTTTTAGGTAAAGTTTTCAAGGCTCTATGGTGTTTTGTGTTCATTACAGAATAGTCATTTGATCAAGTGATTTTCAATACATTGTCAAAATAAATTACATTCACTTCATTAGATGTACAGGAAGTATAGCTGAAATAGGGACAAGTATTAATTTAGGACTCTGCAGAAACTGACACTCCATCTTATGACCCTGAGGCTGTATTATTCAAGATACCCCGTGATGGAAGGAAGTCTGTCTCCATAGCAATTACCTAAATCTTTTATCAGTCATTTCTGGAAAGAAAATTAGAGCAATTGTGTCAGGATGGTCATATGGGCAGAAATTGCACACTCATTCAAACCACTTATGTCTCTGACTTTGTCCCTGCTTGATGGCTGCTTTTGTTTACTACTATGCTTTTGAAAGCTTGATTGGACATGAGCAGATGTGCCATACTGTAAGCACAAAAGGTTGGCCTTTGTTTTCTTTCCATTTCTTTTATTTTTTCCTAGGACTGTTACTAAATTACACTATGTTTCTGTTTATTAAGCAAATTATTCTTTTAAGGCAAAAAAGAGAAAAATTCAACCAGAGCTCGTTAATATTAGCAGCAACAAAAATCTCAGAATTGGATTTAATTATTAGAGAACCTGATAATATTTAATGGTTTGGGGTAATTTGCTTGAACACTTCAGAAAAGTGCAGTTAAGAGTAGCTATCTATTTTCAGCACATCATATCACACTTGTAGAATTTTATTGACTAGACAATTAGTGTGTTACTACAGAACTACTTGGATTTGGGGAAGGACACTTAGTGAGATTGTACCATTACTCTTAGTTGTAGAATTATTAAACCAAATTAAAAGGAGAAGGAAAAGTTGGAGCAGCACCATTAGGATTGCTTCTTTTAAGAAAAAAATCTGAACTTTTTTTATTTTTTTCATTGTTGGATTTTGAAATAAGAATAAAAAAGCTTAACTGCTGATCAATAATAGTTGCAGTCTATGCTGAGTGGTATGAACAACAGCCTAAGCTCTCCCTTCAAGTTCCTTGTTCAGGAAAATTTACAATTAATGGCTTTCTTACAACAGCAGAGATATCCCCTTCTTCATGGCTCAGCTAGGGACCTGCCAGACTAATCTATTCCCAGTTTGCCAGCCATGGTCCTTTACTCTATCTGTCTTAGCATATTGATTTCTGAGCTGTCTTATTGGTTCCTAACATAATTATACCAGGAGTGGGTCTCTTAGTACAGCTAATACATTTACACCATGGCATCTAGGGAAGCTTATTATAGCAGCATCCGGTAGCACCGCTACAGCTAAGGGTCAGTTGCCATTTCCATTATAAACCCCATTTTTCAGGAGTTTATACCTTAGCCGTTTTAATTTGTATCAAGCTGAAAGTTGGCATAGACTTTGTCAGCCTGAATTCAAATATACCTACATATATATGATTAGAAATTAGTTTAAGTCAGTTAAGGGCCTTTTAAAAATGCTGTTGATGCAATTATATATATTTCATTTTATATAAATAGATCAGGAGCAAGATATTTCAATTCTTTATTTTTGACCCTTTTTAAAACTCACAGTTTGTAAGACTGGTAGCTTTTGAAATATTTTGTTATAAATATAAACATTTACTTTTCATAACATGTCTGCTTCAAATGTTTTCTTTCAAAATCTCCATTGCATACGGCATTGATAAAACACTATGATAAAAGAATTAATGGTTCTTTTGACATAGTATCATATCTAAAGGACAAGCAACTCTGATGCAATGTCAATGAAACTGTCTCATACAATGTATGAATAATTGTTTTTAAAATTTTAAATCAATTTAATGCTGTGAAAGGTGCCAGATTAACAGCCCTGGAAACCTAAGCCCTCTATTTATCCTAAGAAGAAGTACAGCAGAGGAAGAAGCAGAGCGTCTCAACCTTGACCTGAAGGGATAAAATCTAGGAGTCAGTGTCTGTTCTAATTCAGCCTTTTGCCTCTCTGATGAGAATGCCAACCAGGGTGCCTATCAATGCCAATTCTGGTCTTGGGTTTTATGATATAGCTACCAGACCATTACTAACTGAAATGAGACCAGCAACTCATTTCACGTACACAGCCAGTCGTTGATCCATCATAGATTAAATGAATTTTAGAAAATCTGCACCTCTTTCTGAGTGGAGGCTGTGTGTATGGTGAACTCTGTTGCCTGATTTAGGCCCTGATTCCACAATCACTTAAGGATAAGAATCAATTGAAGTCAATGGAATTAGTCATGTGCATAAAGATACTCATGTGTAAGTGGTTTGCAGGATTGGGCTCCAAAGACAGAGTTTCTGGGGGCAAGGACTACCCTCTTCCTTCATGTTTGACAGGTCCTTGCACATTGCTATGGCACCTATTATTGTGTAAGTTAAACACTTCATTTACAGAGATTAATATTCAAATTTGATATGACAGTCATCTCTAGAACAGAAACATCTAAACTGAAAACAAAGACAAACATAGAAACATAAAAGTGAAAGTTGGAAAAGACCACAAAGATCATCCACACCATCTCTCTCAATGGAGTATAGTACCCCTACATTTTTTGTGTATTTTGTCTAGTCTAGTTTTAAGAGTTCCACACTTGCCTCCCTAGAACTTTACAGGTTATGTCTGGTCCAACAGAACTGGTAAAACTGTGCACTGTGCCCCCTAATCACTATCTTGGACACCTCCCAGGCAACAAGCAAAACCCATGATCCTGATTTCAATCAAAGACACATGAACTTCAAAGCATGTCAAAGAACAATAGCACTCCACCCACAGGATGAGGAGTCAAAGATCTGGTTAATCATAACTATTGTACATGAGCCTCAAACACAGACATGCTGGCCCCAAACAGCCTCTTCCTCCCCATCATCAACAGAGATCTCTTTGGTTTTCTGACCCATTGTGTCAAATGAAGGAATAGGGTGGGCACTCAAGTACTTGATGGCAGAAAATAAAGGCTGATATTAAGGATGAAATATGATGAACTCCTCCAAGCCCATGCTGAGGCTGTTTTAATCACCAGGAAGACATTCCTATCAGCCCTGCCAAATCCTGCCATAAGGCCCTATTCAGTGTGATAAACTGCTTCATCAATCAGGAATGCCTACAGTCTGCATCAGAACCGAACACACGGCTCTTCAAAGAGCTATCGTGCCACTTTGCTGAAAAGATCAGCCATGTTAAGGAAGACTTCTCAGATAGCATGGACCCACTCTGCCTGCACCGACCAACCAACAGTCCATTCACATTCAAACAGTTTAGTACCTTCATTAATCAAAAAATTCTCAACACCTTAAAAGAGTCTGTGACATGTGAATCCAACCCATGCACTTCCTGGCTTGTGAAAGAGATTCATGAACAACTGGTGCCCCTCCTAACTAAAATATGCCACGCACGATTCAGAGCAGGCATCTTTGCTGCCTCCATGAATTGCTTCCTATCTCTTCTATCTCCCGGAGAGCAATTGCAGACTCTTTTCCTACAACCTCTTTTTGCTACAAACTTCCTGGCTTTCTAACCACCACCTAGCCCTTCCCCAGTTGGGCTTCATTATCAGTTAAGCCTGGATTTCTCTCTTGAAGGTGCTGCCAGGTATGCCAATTGGCCTCTCAGGCCCACCTGAACCCTTTCTGAGCTTTTGTGGGGTACAGCCCCCTCTCATATACATTCTCAGCCCCCTGGATCTGTCTGCAGCATATGACACTGTGAACTGTAAAATATTACTGTATCTCCTCAGAAGGGTGGTAGTGGTTAGGGTAATACGTTAAAACAGTTTGAGTCCTTCCTTTCTAGAGGGATGCACCCAACAAGCGGTGATGGGAAACTGCACCTCACTACTAGATACCTCACTTGTGTACTCCCACAAGGTTCAGATTTCTTTTTCATCCTATTGAACATCTACATGTAGCCACTAGATGAACTGGTCAGACAACACAGACTCAAGTGCTTGCATATGCAGATGGAACACAGCTCTGCTTGTCCATCATCACATAAATGGCACAGTGCTTTGATGAGATCAGTTTTTACATGAAGAACAGTTGTCTGGTGCAGAACCCAAGTCAGACAGATGATGCTGGTGGACAGAGGAAAGCATTCTAAAGAATCTGAAGCCATACTGCAATCTCTTTTGGTTAAAGGCACATACCCACAATTGCTCAATTCAGTTCAGAGTTTATGAATACACCTGGATTCCTTGATGATATTAAGATACCAGACAGCAGCATCCACAAGTGAAAATTTCTGTCCCCTCTGGTTGGCCAGGAGACCTCATCCGATCCTGGTGGACTGTGATCTGACTTCAGTTATTCACGTATTCATCACTTCTTGTCTGTACTGCAGCAACACAGTATACCTGGACATGAGGCCTTCAGCCCTTGGGAAACTCCAACTGGAACAGAAGACTTCAGCATGTCCCCTCAGCAACATGGGTTACCACAAACACATCATACTTGTCTTTCACACCCTACACTGGTTTCCCAGAGAATATCAAATCATGTTTAAAGTTTCAATCCTTATTTTCAAGGCACTTAATGGCTTGGTCCCAAGATATCAAAAAGATTTATTAAAGCGCTCAGATGAACAATGTGATATATTTTGCTCCTATGATACAGTGTAACTCTCCACAGTGAGAGGAAAGCTTGTCTGTGCAGGAGATAGTTATCAGGCATGTGTGTGTGTGTGTGTGCCACAGGACTCTTTGTCACTTCTGTGTGTGTGTGTGTGTGTGTGTGTGTGTGTGTGTAAGTGTAACAAACTCCACAGGAATTAAGGACCATCATAATACTCAGCACCTTCCACTCTGAGTGCAAAGGGCATTTCTTTGGCTTTGCCTTCTGTACCATAAACATATAGCATCACATATATAACATTTCTGCTTTTACTTTTTAATTATAGACTTGTTAAAAAATAAAGTGAACACATTTAAAAATCCACTATAATATTAAGGATTTAATTTAAAATGAATAGAGAAATCAGATTAAAATCCGTAATCCATTTTCTGTAATCTCCCTATTTGCCTAGGTAATACAACAGGTGGTTATACATGCCTAGCTACATATCTATGATCTTTAAAAGTCTAGTCACAAGTTGATTCAGAGACTGTCTGCCTTAACCCTTATTTATTGTCAGTACAAGTTTATAGATGGCAGAAATGGCACTCTGCAAAAAAGTAAGATAATGTGCAACACCCATAAGAATAATGAGTTAAATTTTGGGTGTTTAAGTGAACTAACCCCAAAAGCTGAACGTTTGGAGGTTAGTTCTGTTAAGCACCCAAAAGTTTGCATGCATTTCTATACGCTTTTGGTTTGCAAAAATTAGTTTGGAAATTTCACCAATTCTCGACCTAGTCAGAAGCTGGAATTGAAGAAATATGCAAAAATGAAAACATGAACAAAAAAGTTAACAGAAGTTTTACAGACTTAATAATATCATAGAAGATAGGGCCTGATCCTGGACCCTAATAAAACCAATGCTCTTGATGTTAATCAGTCTCATCATGTGAGCAAAGGTTTGTAGGATTGGATCCTTAGAGGTGGAAAATACCTAGCAGGTAACTCATCAATCTATCTCACACTGTTCTTGTATTTTTTAGTGATTTATATTGTCTGGTTTTAAATGTTTTAATCGATGAAGCATCTACAATTTCCTCAGATACAGGAAAGGAAAAAGATTCAGGCTGAAATTTTTAGAAAAATTTGAAAAATGTTTTGTTCAGCAATTGAATCAACTTCTATCCATCTTTGAAAAATAGATTTCTAGCCATATTAGCAATTTTGTGTCCAGCTTAATCAGATTTGAAACAAACATGTTATCATGCCACCCCAGACCCCTGAAAGTGGTATTTTCAGTGGAGATGGATCAGATCATTAGCCACGGCAAGCACTGTTATCATATAATTCATATTCACAAAATACTCAGTTTGAGGGTAAAGACAACTTTGCATACACTGACATAACAATGAAGAATTGCCAACTATTTATTTCAGTGTTCCTAATTGTTGTCGGAACGTGACCTGGAACTGTGACACAGAATTTTCCAAAGTCCGCCTGGGAGAAGGGGGCGTACATTTATCAATGTTTTTACGTTATTCACCTATGCAGTAGCACTCATGAAGGTCTGTTTTTATTTAATTCTCAAGATTTTGTTGTTAATGGAAAAGCTGTCTCATAAATTAGGGAAGTGCTCAGTTACAAGTGTGACAAAGATTGATTCTGATTCTGCTGTTGGTCACTACTGGCAAGTGAAGGCCAGTGGAAACCATAACAAGAGTTAGTGGTACATCTCCTTAAAGATGATCAAGAATAAGCATGCACAAAGAAAAAAATATGTTATTTTAAACACAGAACATTGTTCATTTGCCTTCGGGACCCATCTTGTTGAAGATAGACTAACACAGAAAAACTATAATACAATGATGATGTTGACATTTTATTGCCTAAAATTTGGTTCCCACTGCAGCCCCAGGACAGAAGAGAGGAAAGAAGTATTCTGCAGAAGTTACAGCACCTATTAACTGCTCCAGAGCTGCTACATTTTCCTCTCACAGGGAACGGGTCAGTGGTTCTCTGTATAATAGTTGCAGATCTACCATCCTCATCCTCAAGGACGGCCTGATCTAAAGGCCACTGAAGTCAATAAAAGTCTTTCCATTGACTTCAGTGGGCTTTGGATCAGACATCAGCTTCCTCAAGCGTCCCTGTGGAACACAGTTTGTGTAACACACAGGAGAGGTCCCCTTGTATGACAGGAGATATCCAGAACCTGTTGCACTGATTCTGTTGGTCCAAGACCCTATATGACTCTGGAGGAGGGAGCAGAATTTGATCCTGAAAAATTACATTTTAAAAGACAGGCCGGTGAAAATGTAATATCAGCAATAGAATGTCAATTGTGTTTTTCACTGTTTGTACAGTTGTTACATTAAGTTTGTGTGTGAATATTCTATATAAAGAATACTGCAACTATCAGTCATATCTAGGATATTTTTATTTAATGACTGTCTCTTTGTAACCAAAATACTGTATCCCTTTCCAAAATGTCTTTTAAACTCAAGCTGCCACATGAACACAATATAAACTATGAAGAGTTAGCTAAGGGGTAGGCTTGAACAGCAGTGGTGGGGACTGTGTGGGAAGGTTAATTAATATAGCTATGTTACTGGGGGTATATTTGATGTGACCATGAAGTAAATGGCAGTTCTATTTATTTATATATTTCCCTTTTAAAAATTGTCTTGGGGCATTGGATGGGTACTCTTGTAAAAATCAAAATTAAATAAAATCATGTACTGAATATTTTTAAAATGGCATGATGTTTCCAAAGAAGCACATTACAAAATTCTTAATTTTATGTTTTCAGTCTCATGCCTTTTTAACAAAATGATTTCACCTTTACTTGGAACCTCAAATGTGCCATTCTGTCTAGATCAAAAGGAACAGGGGCCCTGACAGACATTCTGACACTGCGTAGGTGAGGGTAAAGTGTATCTTAGCCCAGGTTGTAGCTCAGTCAGTCAGGCATAGTCCCAATATGTTGGTAGGACTGCTGTGTTTTTTCCCCCCAAGTGTCTGTATATTCACAGTACTTAGTGAGAAAAGCATGGACTGATTTTGCTAATGGTCTTATCTGACTATTACCAAGCTCTGAGGGTTTCCCAGTCTCTTCCCAGGCTCTGTCATGCAGTGTACACATGCAGACATGCTGGCAGAATTCAGAGCGGAAGCTGATTTTCCAGTCCTACCACAGGATATATGGGTCATGGATCACCCATCACAAGACATAGAAAAGTGTAATGAGTAGCTTACTCCAAACATGAAGGAGTCTCAGTGATTCTGGATACCAACTTCCAAAGGCATCGTATTCTATGTCACCAAGGACAGGAGCAAGCCATCTATAGCCTCTGTGTAATTGAAAGTCATCTTTGGTTGCACTGGGATGCCCAAAGTTTGTATGGTGTCAGGATCCAGGAAGCTGTCCACTGCCCTAGAGTCCCTAAGTGCCCATTGCAGAGAACTCATTGAGGATCACCTGGGATGTAGAGGTGGACCTGAATTTGGAGGAGTAATGACCATTCGTCATGCCTTAGACATGCTTCAGTAAGGTGATGAGTGGCTTGGGATCTACTCCACTGGCACCCTTTAATGAGCCTGAGCCTAGTCATTTCCTGAATTTTGCTGGACTCTAGCCTGAGACAGGTAGCCAGAAAATGCGTGGCCAATCTCCCAATAGTAGAAACACAAGTCATTGTGGTGGTGGCATTCTTTTCCTTTGGGAATCACGGCAGCAGGCTACATCAACCTGCCTGGCTTTTGGGACCAGGCCAGGGTCTGTTACTGAGGGGTACCATTAGGGGTGTGGCAACTGACCCTTTCTTTTTTTCACATCATTAGCTCAGTCTTTTGTTGATGCTTATGGAGAGGTCAGCACAAGCATCCAAGTGGGTCAGGATTTCCATATGAGTTAGTCCACCTTTAACTTCTCCTTGTAATCCCCACCAAACTTGTACAGCTGAGCTACCTTGTTCCACTCTGTGTCAGAGAAGCATCTTCTGAAGTGGCAGCATAGGAAGCTATGACCTCTGAGAGCTACTGACCTCTGGCCCTGTCAGAGTTTTTGAAGGGCCACCTGCGCTCAGTGAATGTGGTGGGGCTTGCTAAAAATGATGGAAAACACATGAAGGAAAGTGTCCCCCTTCATCCACTTCAGGCTTTCTTGTTCTAGCAGGAGTGTGGCCCAATCTAACACTACACCCATTAAAAGGCTCATTATAAATCCTACTCCATCTTGATCAGTAGGGTAGGACTGGGCATGGAGCAGGAAGTGAAAACAACATTGATTTAGAAACCTCCTGAATTATTGGTGGTCTCTGCCGAAGCGTTCAGGCAGGGGAATTGTCAGCCCCACATCCATAAGAACATATGAACATAAGAATGGCCCTCCTGAGTCAGACTAAAGGTTCATCTAGCCCAGTATCCTGTCTTCCGACAGGTTTCAGAGTGGTAGCCGAGTCTGTATCAATAAAAACAACAAGGAGTCCTTGTGACACCTTAGAGACTAACACATTTATGTGGGCTTTTGTGAGTGGCCAGAGCCAGATGCCCCAGAGGGAATGAACAGAACAGGTAAACATCAAGTGATCCATCCTCTGTCGCTCATTCCCAGCTTCTGGCAAACAAAGGCTAAGGACACCTACGGGTGTTCAGGGGCACGGTATATGTCTAGAGTGCTGTATTCTCACCTTGAAGCTGGGCAGTCTGCCCTCTTGGGGACTAGTTCTTGACTGCACACTGTGCCAGTTGTCTTCAGCAGTGTCTTCTTCATGTAGCTAGGTGAGTCTGAACATGCAGGCTCTTGTTCTCTGATGACAGTACAGTTGTCCTCTCAACATGGAGAGTGCCTCCTGGGGATGGTCAACCCATTCAGGCATTTCTGGTGACCTTTGAGACACGCGGGGTAGGTGATGACCCACTGCCTCCATGTTCCCAAAGGGCTGTCCTTCAGTGCAGTTTAGGGGTGGTTCAAGCAAACTGTCAGAGATCTGGAGCCGGCCTTGGGTCAGAACTTATGTCAAGACTCTAGGTCCAGAGTAAGGAGCAGAATCCAAGTCCATGTCAAAACTGATGCAGAGAGTTTGGAAGCAGAGTCAGTCCTGGAAGCTTGCTAGAGAGCACATTGTTGTCTGGACTCTTCCTGGTACACTCTGTGAGCTTATATGGGGACAAGGGAAAAATTGGGAATCTTTAAGGCCACTTGCAATTGGTTCTCTCTGGTGGGAGTTCTTGTAGTGTACATCTGCAATTGTTTGTGGGTCGTGGAGAGAAGCAATACAGCTGCTGCTGCTGAATGGTGGTATGGAGGTGTTTGCTACCTGGTGGCTCTTCTAATCTGAGTTTGAGTCCTGCTGATTCTTACATTAACTGTATAATAAATTATTTTGCTTTGAGAACAGAATATTCCACTCTGAATGGTTGTTATCTCCCTCCTTTTCCTGACTTACAGCGGCCCTCTAGCCAAGGGGAGTTGAACTGCTATGTAGCCACTTGGAAACCCGCCTTTACTGCTGCTTGGGATGGGAAGATAAGATGTCGTGTAGCCTTCTTATCTCTCTGTTCTGCCCTGTCTCCGCTTTCTTGTGTTCTATGAAATTTTTCTCCTCTTTGCACTGTGCGGTGGAGGTGAGGCTCTACCTTTAAATATTATTTATTTGTCACGATCAAATCAGGCTCCAATATTCACTCATGCATCAAGACTCATGCAGTCACTGTAATTTATGTTTTGCAAAATCATCTGACAAGGAAAATGAAAGATGCATTTGTTGCAGGCAAATGTGTTTTATAAACAACCTTCATGAAATAGTACATTTGCTAAAAGCCAAGGATGAACAACTCTACTATTATTAAATTACCGTTCTTTAAGAAGCATTAGACAAAAAACAGGAAATAATACTACGCACTGGGATAATATAATAAAGCTTTCGATTATAAGAGTTATGAATGGTAAGTGAGCCTCTAAATGGCAAGGTTGAATGTGGCCTATCATTTTAGCTTTACATTGTTTTATTTTTTTGCATAATATTACACATTTAATTACTTGTAGAACTTGGACACAACATTCCATGCTCTTACATATTTATATGACTTTTCAGAGGCTGGACTATGCATTTAGATCTTATTCAGCTGTAGAACAGCCCCGCTTACACTTGGTGAGATAGAGATCTCTGCAACACAAAGTTCATTTTACTTAGGCTTTGTGAAGGAGAAGCAGAAAGATTTGGGTCTCACAGCAAACTGGCTTATAATATGCTAATACCATTTTATCAATGGGGTTGAGATGACTCAGAAATTTACATATATTTTGGAGTGGGCTGCAATTAGGTTCTATAAAGAATATTCTAAGCTGTTTATTGATGTTATAATTCTAATGATTGACCTTCATTAGTTTATGCTGTTTTGTGGGAGTGTGGAGAAGGAAGACAATTTTTAAAAGTTCTGAATTTCATAGGAATTACTTTAGCAAATTGGATGTTTAAGACCTGAAGAAGAGCTGGGTGTAAGCTTGAAAGCTTGTTTCTCTTGCCAACAGAAGCTAGACCAATAAAAGATATCACCTCACCCACCTTTTCTGTTTAAGAAACTGCTAGCATTCTGGCATATGCATAGTGAATTTTAACCTCATGAGCTACATTTATAATTTTTTTTGAAAAATATCTGTTAATTAAATTAAAACAAAGTACCCTAAACTAATTAAACCTGCCAAATTAGCCAGATTTGATCTCAAGTGATCTCACTTGAATTTCAGGTCTGTTTTCATTCTCACCCCTATTAGTTACAATTCATCTAGCTTAATCGAGATCAAAAGGTTTTTACTAAAATATATGAAGTGGCTACAGAGATGATGAAAAAAATATTAATTAAGGATGACATTTACCGCATTACAGAGAGCTCATACAAGCCTATGCACCATTTAAAACCCACTTAAGCTCTGAAAATAGGTTCCCTTCACATAGGCAAATTTCACCGTAGGTACTGTATATATTACAAATGTGCCTAACTTATGAAGTTTGGACTCTAATTCAGGTCTTAATGTCCCCAAAGTTCGAGACAGTTCAAATCTGATGTTTCAGCTCAGTGCCAATTTACAGAACTTGGTCCACGATGCGAAGTTCAATTTCAGAATGGAACTTTTCCCACGTTTTCGCGGGATTAGATCAGATATTCTAAATTGGACTAAACTAATATGTGTGGTGTTTTATGAAAAATATATATTTAGTTGAGTTAATAAATTTATTTGAAATCAATCTTAAGGATTTGCTAGTTCAAGGAATCCTTGTTACATGTCCTATCCCTACAATATGTTTTCTATAATTGCTAGTTTTATTTTTCAGCCTTTTATATTATACCTGTACCACACAATGATACTGGTATAATTCAGAGAAAAAAATCCCCTGCTTACATGGGTGAGTGCAGGATTTTAGAAAGAGTGAATAAGGGCCAGATGGTCAGATAGAACCATCTGCTTCCGCTTAAGACAAACTGGTCATTTCAGTCACCAGGCAAGAAATTTACTTTACATGAAGTAACATCAAAGTTGGGTACTTGGGCACATCCATTTCTTGCTTTCAATAATAAAATAATATCTTTATTTAAATTGAGACATAAAAGATAAACCCTACTTCACTCAGCCTCCACTATCTCTGTCACCCACTTTCCTTCCCGACATAGTTTCCAAAAGTTTAAACAACAACAAAAATAATTGGCAAATTAGAAAAGCATGTGAATTCATTATTACACATGTTCTGTGAAATTACACTAAAGAAAATCAAAGTTTTTTTATTCTGTATTAATATGTGGTTGTGTTGTTTTCTAAGAAAGACTTCTGTAGCTTATGGATAGCATATGCACTTTACAATATGGTAGTTATTATATAGGTATTTTCATGAGTAGTAAAGCTACATACATGCTTAAGGAATCCGCACAATGTAAATGATCAGTGTATAAATACAATGCTCTATAACCTAATTCTGTATAGCATATTTCAACTGTATCACCAATATTTATAGACTTAATTAAAATTTAGGGAGTTAAATAAAAATGAGTAGCAACGGAAAAGCAGAATTAAGGGTTGGAGATAGGGGAAAAGAAAGATGTTTTCAGCCAAGATTTGAAAATAGCTGGAAAGTTGATGCAAAGATATGCCAGGAATTGTAGAAAAGGAGCTTGCATCAACAGTAGTGATATCATAGAGAGGGAGATAGAGGAGATCACTGCTAAATGAATGGAGAGAGCAATCCTGAGAAATAAGGTCCAAAAGTCAGGCTGTGCCGAATCAACAGACATTTACAAACCACAAAGAGAATAATTTTGAACTAGAACTTGAAGTATATGGGAAACCAGGGGAGTAAAAGATAAGAGTGACATAGGTCTGCTTTCTGGATGTGTAAAAAGGCATTCAAGTAATGTTTTGGATATGCTGAAGTGAAAGAGAACTGTGCCTTGGAAATATAATACTGAAGGCACTTGCAGTAGTCAAAGCAGAAGATAAAGGCCCAGATGAGAATTTCTGCAGACAGTGTCCAGGCAGTGACAGATATAGGCAATGTTGCAGAAGGGGTGATAGAAAGATTTGCAGATGTGGGAGTTGTTGGAGAAGGAGAATTTTGAATCAAGAATCAAGGTTAAGTCAGTGGAGGCAAACAGAATATTCGAACTGAGGAGAGAAATGAAGGAGATGGAGTTATGTTTGATGGCCATTTTTCCTCAAAAATGTACTGTAGTCATTCGGACAGATCAAGGAATATAAGTCAAATTCAACAATGGTGGCTAAAAGAGTTGAATTATATTCCAATGTATCTGTTGTCTTGAGAACCCAGAATATCATAGTCAAGTAGACATATGCATCACATCACACACAAACTGTCTTCACACTTACAACTCAACTCCTCTTTCAATAAAAAGCTTTCTTCCTTTACTTTTTAAGAAAGATTGATATTATGAACAAATATATAAGTAAGATATTTCTCTATTTGTTCAGTCCTGCCCTCTCCTGGAGCCTCAAGATCTTGTGATGTGTAAATGGCAGCCAAAATATGCTTGGGTTGTATGAACGCTTAGGCAAAATAAACAAATTTGGTGTGAAATAATCAATGTGAAATGAAGCAATATATATTGACACTATTTTCTATCCTCTATATTAAGAAGTAATCACCTTAAAGTTTATATTGTTATGTTAGGGAGTACGGTGAATTTCATTGAAACTTGTGTGTGTAATCACTACCCTTCATTTAGGATAAATGAAAGAAACAATCAAGCTCCTTTATGGAGCCAGATACCTGAAACAATAGAAGCCACCATCCAAAACACAATCTCATGGCAAAGCTTCAGTAGAAACTAAATCATGTGACCCATGGAGTTGGCTTGAGATTGATACAGCAAACACAGGTCATGGGGGATAGATTAGTGGAGCTGGATGTGCCAGTGTATGTGAAAAAATCAGCAGAAACATACAGAAGGATGCAGAGAATGAGCAAAAAAGCCCAGAGGCAGTCAGAGAAGCCCTGGTACCATAACCCTAAGAAAAGAAAGCTAAGAGAGAGCTTTTGAATAAAGTGCTGGCTGAAAAAGGCTTAGAACTGTGAGCAAAGAAACTGTCTTCTGCTATTTGATTTCTACTGTGTTCAGGGAAACAGTACTTTCCTTGTAAACAAATGGGAAATACCTGACTTCCATCAACTTCTCCTCCTAATGGAAACAACCTGCTATACCCTGAAAATTTGCTAACTGCTTGGGTCAAAAATGGGTAATATGTAGAGAAAGAGATACATAATGAACATGTGACCAAGGTAAGAATGACAAAAAAAGAGTTATTTTCTTCTAAAGCAGAAAAAGAAATGTGACCAGAGGAAGGAAAACAGTATTACTACTACAGTTTTTCTCTAGGTCACTCTGGAGTTTCTGTCCTTCACCTTCACCAGTTCCCTGCTACCTGGCTTCAGATTGCTACAGATTTAAATCAACAGCATAGATACCTCACAAATTCTATTAAAAACTGGCCATTCACACCACAGTAATTTCAGTGCCCTTTCAGATTTGACATATTTCCCACTTTAAGAATAAGGCATACTGCAAATACAATGATAAGGGTAAAGACCAGTACAGAAAACCTTCATTTTTAGTGGTACCCATTGTATATTGTAGCCTTTGCCTACCTAAAATGTATTAATAGAAAAATCAATTATTTATAGAGAAGTATAATTATGCTCAGGTCTTTTTTTAACAGCAAGGTGTATTTATGTATACCAATAATCTAAAGTATCTGAAAAGTCTAGAAGGAAGGGAAGTAAATGAATTCAGAGATACAATCCACATTTTTTCTAAGTAAAAGATTTTAAGGATCACAAACCTTTTTGTATCCTTTTTGTCATTCATGTGGAACTTATTTCTCTTTTGATTGATGCCATGTCTACCTACCCAGTGCAATTATTTACAGACATGTTTCAAATAAATTGTAAAGCTTGGTCTAAATATTCTAAACATGTTAATCAACAGACTGACAGAAACAGTAAGGAGAGTAGATCTTGAAGATGTGCCAAATTACACTCTATTAGTTCAGTTGTTATTGAACCAAAGGTATTGGCTGGCTCATTTGTACACAGTTTTGGTATTTTGCCTCCTATATTAGCTAGTATCTACTGGACATCTCATTCTGGATTTAAAGAATCATTATTCCAACCAGGAAGCAGTCTATATATTGTAAATATATTGACCCTGTAAAGTGAGTATTTAGCTGCTGTTGACAAAGTAAAAGTGGATAGCTGCTATTCTGCTACCAACACTCTGCTAGTATATAGGTTAGCTGAGTCTCACTCTGCTTCCCAGTAATACACTTTCAGGTTTAATGCTGAACAAATGAGGGAGGTGGGAGTCAGGAAAGGTAGAATTAACCTGAAAACCTCTGATATTCTTCATTAGTATTAAGGGCTGGTCTTCAGTGTGTGTGTGGGGGGGGCGGGGCGTGGGGGGATCAACTGAAGTTATGCAACTTCAGCTACGTGAATAAAGTAGCTGAAGTCGGCGTACCTTCAGCCAACTTACCTGCCGTCCTCATGGCGGCGACGGTCAGCGACACGCTCCCCCGTCAACTCCGGCTTGTGCCTCGCATCAAGCTGGAGTTAAGGGAGTCGACGGGGCGCTGTGGGCAATTGATTTCTCGCGTCTTCAGAAGACGCGAGAAATCGATCGCTAACAGATCGATTGCTACCCGCCGATCCGGCAGGTAGTGAAGATGTACCCTAAATATTTTTGAATTACAATTAGTCAGTTCCATAATGTTAAAACTACCTATCAAGCTTTACATCTGTGAAGAAATATCCTGTTATGTCCTGATGTGCTTTTCTCATCTAGTAGATATTGAATGCTGCCCCCAGTTGAAATGCTTTGAACTGTTTCCATTTAGGTTCTAATCTGCTTTAATTGCATGTAAAAGAGCAAGTTCAGTGAAGCAGCTGTTAGATACCATTTACACAATATAACTAAAATCTGCTGAATGCAAAACAGGATGCATTTTTAAAACCCTATTCTTTGAACTCAAACCACTCACTTACAATTTGCTGATCATTATAGCTGTTGGTGAGGCTTATGGAATTGGATATATTCAGGCATGAAGCACATGGAGTTTAGTTTCAGACTAATATCATATATGCTCACAAAGATTAGGGTCCATAAAACATACTCTCAAAACTACTCCACAAAATAGTGTGTCAATATCAAAATGACAACATAACTTAAAATCTTAGGTCTGAATTTCATAGATTCTAAGGTCAGAAGGGATCACTGTGAGCATTTAGTCTGACCTCCTGCATAAAACAGGCCCCAGAACTTCACGCAAAATAATTTATGTTTGAACAAGGACATATCTTTTAGAAAAACATCCAATCCTGATTTTAAAATGGCCAGTGATGGAGAATCCAACATAACTCTTGGTAAGTTGTTCCAATGATTAATTACCCTCACTGTACCAAATGTACACTTTACTTCCTGTAGGAATTTGTCTCACTTCAACTTCCCGCCATTAGATCTTGTTATACCATTGCCTAGGACACTGAAGAGCCTGTTAACAAATATATTTTCCCCATGTAGACACTTATAACTGTGATCAAGTAACTCTTTAACATCCTCCTGGTTAAGCTAAATAGACAGAGTTCCTTGAGTCTTTCACTATTAGGCATGTTTTCCAATCCTTTAATCATTCTTGTGGCTTTTCTCCAAATTTATCAACATCCTTATTTAATTGTGGATACCAAGATTGGACACATTTCTTCTGATACCAGTTCTACACTAATGTAAATTCCATTAACTCTAGTGACATTATTTCTGATTTACACCAACATGAGAGGAGATTAGGCCTTTTCATCTGATTTTAGTTTCTAACTAATCATCAATAAGGCAAATTTAGGCCTACAGTGAAACACTGTCATTTCACTGATGCCAGTAATAGTAACAACCTTACCATCACACTGAATCTACCTGAATGATTGTTTGCTCTCATTACCTTTCAAAAGCAACTGTATTTGAGGATGTGCAGAAAAAGCAGCACAATATGAACAAAGCCATAACCTAACTTAATACGCTAATGTAAAAACTTCAAAATTAAACTATATGATGAGCCACTCCATTGTTGTAATGTCATGTTGGGGGAGTCCAGCACCATATCACACAGCACAGAAGCCACTACATAAATCCCTTTTTATTTATCCATTTTCATCTCTCTTGCTCTCTTCATTTCCTTAGAATTACTATTAACAGCCACAGCTGTGCTGGCAGGTTAAGCCTTGGAGCCCAATACACTACCTGAATTTATTAGCATTTTGCTGGTACAGCTCTTTGGAGATGTAGTATGTGTTCCCCTTCTCTACTTCCCATTACAGCAAAGGGATGCATTGCATTCATACTCTGAGCCTAGTGCATTGTTGTGAAAAATGTACATTTGTGTTAGGATTTTATTATACTTTGTGTATGTCCCAGGCTGGGACATAATACATAGTCATACCTAGTGGCCAGAGCAGTAGTGATCAGGTCTAGAGGTCAGGGCAGGAGCCAGGACTCAAAGATCAGAAATGGAGAGAGAATCAGGAGTTGAGCCAAGGATCAGAAACAGTGTCAGAAATCAAGCCAAAGATCAGAGCCAGAGTCAGCATTGGTAGCCAGGGGTGGGGACAGAAGCAAGGTTCTAGAATAAGGCAGGGATAAGAAGGCAGAGTCTAACATAAGCACCCTCCAGAGGTTCACCTAGTTAAGTAGACAACTTTCTGTGCCTCCTTCTGGCTTAAATAGTGAGTCTGAGCCAACTGGAGATGCTGGGTGTCTCCTCCAATTGGGAGCTTAGTGGGCAGAGTCTATGGTGAGCTAGGGTCCACCAACCCACATTCTCCAGTAATATCAATGAGCTGCTGAGTGGTGGCTATAGTCTGAGAACTATCTGGGGTTCTACAGACCTGGTTCCAAGACCTATGATCCCTCACAGTTTAACAATCGGATGACATTTTGCAACTGATTTCATGGCATTTATAATAAATAATGAAGCAAGCTGTAAATAGAAAAAATGTTTATTGAACATAACATTGTTAAAAGTTATCCATAGTACAAGGTTAGAAACGCACTGCTGAGTGAACACACTTTTGTGCTGATGCGGTCACAAACTTGTGTAGATGAAGGAGTCAAAACATTATCTGCATCTTGGGGTGTGGGGTGGTAATGGAAGAATCTGTCCTTGCAGTTGTGGGAGTGAAGGGGAGTCTCCCAGTAGCCACTCTTCTCCTTGTCTTGTGTTATGTATTGGTGAGGAAAGGCCCTGTTCCTTGGAACTGGGGAAGTGAAGGGTTGTTCCTGGTATGCAGCATTCTCACATGGCTGCAAGTGTGGTTAAGTTAGGATGCTCTCTCATACTGCCACTATGTTCTCCAACAGAACTGTCAGCCGCTCCATCATCCCCATAACTGTGTCTGTGCGTCCTTTCCTTTCCTGAGGTGCTTCCATGACAGTTCCCTGCGCTTCTCTCTCTCCTTGTTACCACAGCAAAGGAAAACTTCCCTTCCTTCTTTGGTTAAATTGTCTCTGCTGGGATTCAGCCACAAGATTGCTGAACATGTCCTCTCTTGTCGTCTTGTTCCCCAGAAGATTTGCCAGGAATCCAGCCATTGATAATGTTCTGGTCCATGGAGGCTGTGGTGTGTCAGGTACTAAAGGGGCAGCAGAGAAACAGCACAAGTCCCATTGTCCCATTTCATAGAATCATAGAATATTAGAGTTGGAAGGGATCTCAGGAGGTGATCTAGTCCAATCCCCTGCTCAAAGCAGGACCAATCCCTAACTAAATCATCCCAGCTGGGCTTTGTCAAGCCTGACCTTAAAAACCTCTAAGGAAGTCACCTCTGCAAGCTCTCCTGAAGTATGTCCCCAAAGGTCTGTTTCAAAAAAAGCTATGGTCAAATTCAGAAGATATGTGCCAGGATATTCCCAGAGCTGGTGCAGGAGTGGAAATGTCTCTGTAGATGGATTTAGATAATTTACCTCATAAAATCTCAAATTAGCTAAAAGCTGAAGGCATTAATCAAACTGTGAGCCAACTTATTTTTCTATTGCTTTTTCTCTTTGTGAACCAGCTGTTAAAATAAACATGCCCACCATATAAAGCAACTGATATTTTAACTATGTGTTGCCACCATCTTGAGCAGGAGGGGCAGTGTGGC
Source organism: Dermatemys mawii (assembly GCA_007922305.1). NCBI lineage: Eukaryota > Metazoa > Chordata > Testudines > Dermatemydidae > Dermatemys > Dermatemys mawii. The sequence continues at coordinate 76,210,959 of ML677334.1, read as the reverse complement.
TGACCAGGAAGGAGAGGGAACATTAAGCAATACAGAAAGGGGAATGAGGAGGGACCAAGCACATTTGCTTGATGGTTATAGAACTTGACATCTCAGGTAAATAAAAGGCATGGAGCTTAAATTCTGAAGCGCAGCTGCCATTTTGAGGATCCTGGGAAGGGAGGAAGCAAAATCTCCTAGCTTTCAGTAGTCCAATGTGATGGTACCCTAATAGTACCTGGAAGAAAGTTGTCTAAATCCCTCTGTACAATTTTATTGAAATATAGCACATAATACTTACTGGGAAAGAACCCCTCCTCAGTGTTAAGACTGTTAAGTCGCGCTCTGTCTGGAATTTATGGGTCTCTTGGGTTTCTGACACTGTTTCTGCCTCAGGGTTTTCCATGTCAATGAGATCTTGGCTGTCACTGTCAATCTCCTCTTGCTTGGCATCCACATGTGTGTCCTTGGTGGTGTCCACAAATTTCCAGGGTTTGGTGGTAGTGTCTTTTGCAAAGCCACATAACAGTTCTTCAGAATAGGAGCAGACCATACAAGCTTTCCCAGAGGTACTGTTATTTTCACTGACATTTTTATAACTGCTGGAGCTCCTTTTCTTTGTAGCTGCATTGTATCAGGTCACAAGACTGTCCCCTCTCCTTCACTTTGCTTGACATCCTCTCATATATCTTAGCATTTTGGTTACTGCTGTTCAAATGGGAGTGGGCTGTTGCTTCTTCCCAGAGGAAATTCAGGACCTCAGCATGGGACTATGAAAGAACATAGGATATGGGGCAACTGATGTATATTCAGCATATGACTTCTTGTTTGTGAACTTGCCATGAACTGGAATTGCAAAGATGCACATATGGCCACATCCCAGTATTTACACACAGAGGGTGACATCCAGTCAAGATGACCTGGGAGGAATAGAGGGCACAGAGGTAAAAAGACAAGCTGACCGAGGCATGCAGCAAAGCAGAGTGAGATATTAGTGGGAGGACTGCCAGAGGCAGAACAATGGATTTGAAATGAGGATGCATTCACACTTACATTATTGCAGGAAAATTCATTGCAAATGTCATTAAACATGCTTCCAAAGTTGATTAATTAATGTGGGTTGAGACACCAGAAAATTCAGAAAATAAACAAAACAAAAATTATGTGTAGACACAAGACAACTTATCTCAGAAAAACTCAAGTTAATCTGAAAAATCTTTCAGGTGCAGACTAAATGCTAGAAGAAAAGCAGAATAGAGAGACGGCAAAAGATTCCCCTGGCACAAAATAATTTAGGTTAGTCAAGATGATGGAGGATTTGAGAAATTCTTGAGGAACATAATCAAGTCAGGTAAGTGAACAGTATTATGGCAAATTAAATTAAATATAGGCAAGTACAAATATGTGCATTAAAAGGAATGAGTCAAACTAGTTTCAGGCATTGATGGATTATAACATAATTGTAACCTCTCCACTCAGGAAAATGATCAACGTATGATAGTGGATGGCTCTATGAAGAAGTCCTCTCAAGGACCAATTATAATCGAAAGATGAAGAAGGTGTATTTAGGAGATAATTAATAAAGAGTTAAAATGTAATGGCATCACAGATTTATGGCATGCTCTCACCTTGAAAGCTTCATGCAATTTTGGTTGTCTCATTTAAAAAAATAGCAGAGTAGAAATAAAACAGATCTAAGAAGGACAGTGAAATGAAAGAGCCCAACATATTCAAATCTATGTGCCTAAAGTTAGACTCTTAAATCCACATATAGCAATTCAGCTAATCATCCTAATTCTACAAACACAAATAAATGCTTTTAGTTCAGCATGTACTTAAGTTCCACTGGAACTTCCACTGGAATTTAAGTATATGCTTAAAGTTAAGCATTAGTTTAAGTGCTTTGCTTGGGGCCTAATGCCTGATTTTCCAAGTTGCTAAATAAACAGCTTCTATTAAGTTCATGGGAATTTGTAAATCATCAGCACCTCCAAAAATTAGGTCATAATTTGGTGCCTAACTTTAGGTACCCACATTTGAAAATTCTTGCCTAAGGACATAGGGGTCTTCCATACCAAATAAGATTTAAAAAGACAAATGATTTCAGCAGACACAGCAAAATATTTTGACAATATATCACTTAAAGTAACATTTTGAACATTTTAATGAAGTTTTTCAGTTAAAGCATGAAACATAAAAGAACAAAAGTAGTCCAAAATATCACAGATTGATTTTACTGCCTGGGAGTCACCAATCTGCAGGGAAGTTTCTGAGAAACACAAACATAAAATTTTATCTATTCATAAGAGAGATAAAGTAGAAGAGATATCTTTTATTGGACCAACTTCTGTTGGTGAAAAAGACAAGTTTTGAGCTCCACAGCTAATTTTTTTTCACCAAAAAAAGTAGGTCCAATAAAGATATTACCTTACCAACTTGTCTCTCTCATATCCTGGGACCAATATGGCTACAAAAACACTGACAACAACAATGGATGATGTTTATTTATTGACAGTAGTTCCACCTAGTTTGGATGCCTCACTTTCTGTGATAGTCTGAGGAAACCTTTATTTCAGGGGGGGAAATAAAGATAAATGTGGTCTTTGAGAAAAAAATTATTCAGTTCTTTGTATTAGATTGATGATGTCAAATTATTAATCATAATGAAAAGTTTAGGAACAGCAGCTTCTGGATATGAGCCCTGATCCAAAGACCACCAAAGCCAATGGGAGTCTTTAAATTTATTTCAGTTGATTTGGGATTAGGCCAATACACAGCAGCTCTTGTTTTCACAATAGTCACAAAACAATATATTTTTTCAAAAACTACCTCTACACATTCAGAATCAACAAGTATATTTTCACTGCAGGAAGCAGGATATTAGATGCACAATTCCTATTAACAATAAGAGAAATGTATGGCTAATTCTCCATCCACCTTAAAGTGATGGTTTGTTTACAAGGATTTTTAAACTCGGCCATAATGTCTTGGTAGAAGCGAGCAAATAAAAATCAGATCAATCAAACAAACAAAAAGGAAAAACAAACAACTACTACTTTTTTTTTCTATCATCAGGCATAACATCATGTAAAATCCACATTGCCTTGGCTTCACACAGACAAATAAATTTTTCTGGATTGACAATCTTTATTCTACTTTTCAGTTTTCTGGATTAGGAAATAAAAATAATAGCTTCATTCAAGACCCATTTATTTATTATTTGACTATATCTTTAGTTAAGGCTTTTACATTTTAAAATTAAATATATTCTTCAAGATGAGATGCTGAAACCGAGTCCCGGTTTATCTTCCATTGTTGAATGGAAATTAACTTTCAAATGCCGTTTTTGAAAAGTGTAGGATGGGGATAATCCTGATATCCTGACAGTCTCTCTATCAATTAAGGACCCAATTCAGCAAAGCACTTAAGCGAATATTTAAATCTCTCTCTATTCAGCAAAGGACTTATGTACATGCCTAGTTTTTAGTCAGTGAAAGTCCCCCAGACCTCCCGCCCCTGACTGCCTACTGCCATCCCATCCAACCACTCCTCTCATTCCTGACTGCCCCCCACCCAGGACCCTCTCCTCATCCAACAACCCCTTTTCTCTGACCACCCCCACATCCCCAGCCCCTGACTGCCCCCCGCCATCCCAGCCAACCCCTTCTCTCATTCCTATCTGCCCCCTGCAGGATCCCTGCCCTCATTCAATGTCCCCCCCATTCTCTGCCCTCTGTCTGCCCTGCCGTCTATCCATACCTCCGCCACCTGACCACCACCCTGAACTACCATGCCCTCTATCCAACTCCCCCTGCTCCTGCTCCCTTACTGTGCTGCCTGGAGCACCAGTGACTGGCAGCGCTACAGCTGCATCACCCGGAGCACCGGGACAGGCAGCTGCACCACCCAGCTGGAGCCAGCCATGCTACCGCACAGCACAGAGCACTGGGTCAGGGCATGGCTTTGCAGCTGCACTGCCTGTCAAGAATTCGCAGCCCCTCCAATCAGAGCATTGCACCGGCGGCGCAGGGAGCTGAAATGCAGGGGAGGGCGAACAGTAGGGAAGGGCTCCGGATCTAGCCTCATGGGCAAGATGGTCCCGTGGGCCAGATGTGGCCCGCAGGCCGTAGTTTGCCCACCTCTGGTATAAGAAAAAGAGAGCAGTATGCGCCAATATATTTTACAAATTCTCTCATTATCCTTAGGCATATAAACTGGTTTACACTATCAAAGACAAACAGCATAAAAGATAAACATATAAGGGGCTCATTATTTACCAGACAAGTAAGAACCTGCAGAACAAAGAGAGACATATAGACGGAAAGAAAGACACACTCTATGAACAATAAGCTAATGAGTCCCATACCCAGAGTTGTTTAAACTGTCCAGTGATAAAAGAAAGCAAAATACAGAGCAATAAGTATAAAAGCAAGGTTTTTTTTTAAAGCATTACGTGAACCATCACTTAAATCTGGTGCAAAACAAAAGCTGTTTTTAACAGGTTTGCAAAAATGAGAAACAATTTTCCACTTGATTCTAATCTTTCACAAAACTGAAAAAGTAATTTTTACATGGAAAAATATTCTGAAATCTCTATAATTATTGGTGCTAAAGATCCTTGCACCCTAGATATGAAACATATGTAGCTTCCAGACACTTCTGGTGTAGATACACAGTTTGTGGACCTACAAATGTGCTGTACATTTCTTGAATTTTGCTGCATTTGATGTTCTACTACCTCTTGCACCAAAGCTATTAAGTCTCTTGATTTTACAGTCTCCTGAAACTTTAGCAGCTGAGCAGTACATGAGATTCATGGATTTTCAGGACTGAGGCAGATCTGGGAACTTCACTACACAATGCCTAGTGTGATGCCAACAAATCTGGTCACTGTGGCTGGTGCAATGGTCCTTAGCAGACTATGTGACTTTGATGATCTTTTGAAATAGTTTATGTCATTTTTTATGCTCATCAGAATTTAGCGCACCATAAAAATTAAAACACCAGCTTTTATCATGTTTAATTTTGCTTTACTAACAGTTTTGCCATGTACGAAGGGAAGACTACTATTAATCAGTAAGCCATTTTTAAATATTGGAAACAATGTCAAATTCTCATGTCTATAACTTTGTTTGATAAGGTTTATTCATAGGATAGTTTACATAACAACAGAATTTCTTCCTGCACCTTGTTGCTTTCAGAACATTTTTCATTGTTAACCAGGATGATCTCATAAGCAGTGACAGCTGTATTTAAAGCAAAAGCACTTTAAATTGTCTCTTCTGAAACCCTTTGTTAAAGGTATGGTAGAGCAGCATGACAAGTAAGCACTACGTAAAACAGATTAGTTGAAAATACTAAGAGTAAGCTGAGTAAGAAATTTAGTCTTGATGTATTTCTAGCAATAATTTGGGATGCCGTCAAACTATAATTTCATACCACACATCAATTTCAACAATTAACTGGGAAGGATTCTCCCCTCTGCAGGAATCATTTAACATTGCTGTGGCAGCACAGAAGAGCTGTAACGGCCTTGGACTAGGCCAGAAAAGAATTCCTTCTGGCACAGTCTTTGTAAGATAGCTTATCTCTTTGTAAGGTAGCTTACATCCACTACATGCCAGGAGCTTGAGGGAGTGAGGCTGCAGTATATTGACCTGCAGAGATCTGACTGGAACTGTGACCCATAGGCAACAGAAGACAGGCCATTGCATCTCTAAGAAGTACAGAACAAAACTGTACTCGCAGTACCTATAAAATGCAATTCAGTCTTCATGGCTACATTAGCTATGAGCGTCTCCTAGAGATAGCCTGTTAGATTTGTAGTTACATATAGTGTTTCTTTGGAGTAGGCCTTTGTTCATCAGGGAATCAGTTAAGTCATTTAACTTCACGCTGTAGGTTGAAGTTGATCCAGAATCACAGAAGTGAAATACTTTGTGTGTGTGCTGCTAATAAGAATAAATGTCTCTTTAACGATAATTAATAACCTTGTAAGTATTTGTACCTTTCCTCTCAGAGGACTGCACAGTAAAACTGAGTTCTAACCAGGAGAATAAGGCTGGAATTGGGTGGAATTTCTTTTAACTTATCATTCATGTTAATTTGCAAAGAAAGGGATCCTGTTTCTAGCTTTAAAACACTTTTAAAAAATATTCTCTCCCTCTAAACCATGCTGGTATCCAAAACAAAAACAGTCTACATGGAAAAAGTTTTTTTTTTTTTTTAAAAAAAAAGTTCAGAATTACAAATTAAAAATATTGAAAGATTCACAAGTATGATCAAGCTACCAGTTCTGACCTGCACTATAGCGAATATAGTTACCAGAGTAAAACTAAAGTGCAAACTAATAGATGCCTTAAAGTAATGGAGTATTCATCATAGATGAAAACACATCAGGGCTGTTCAGCATATTCTATTTTACTTGAAACCAAATGAAAGAGATCACTAAATAATATGAGCATCTACATCAAAAGAAGCCTAAACAAAGATAATAAAGAACAGGGGGGAAGATAAATAAAGAGAAAAAAAAATACAGATGGCAAGTTTGTGTGTAATATGAGGTGACTTGTTCAAGTGTCCTTATAAAAGGGTCTAGTAAAAGTGAGGCTTAAGTGCTTTATTTACAAATTCTCTTTTTCATTTCCACGTCATGTTTGTCCAGGTTACATTATAGTAAATACCTTTCTGTTACTATCATCCCTGTAAAGTCAATCCACTGGATTAAATTAAAATCTACTTTCTTTCTGCTTCACACATCATGAAAACAAAAATTATTCCTGAAGGTGAATACTGTTTCTGCTATCTACTGGTGGGGATGGAAGAAAAGGAAAGTAAAGAGTTTGATTTAATCAGCTTAACCTTACAGGGATAAAACAAAAGACAACAACAAAAAGTGTACACATTTCAATTCACTTGCACATATACAAGCACACACAGCTCCATGCTGTCTCTCACTCTTTGTATGTAATGTATGTACACACATACATTACATACAAAGAGTATATTTGTTATATATTTCTCCATTAATTTCAGTTTGCCATGCAGAACATATTTTGTTAATCTTTCATTGCACAAAGCCACTTCCCTCCCCAAAGGAGTTATGAAGAGAAATCTGGTCAATACATTAAAGAAGTGGAATTATAGTTAAGTACAGTTATTCTGCTTTTCAAACAATGCTCACATCGTAAACATTTACAAGGGGAATTCCCCAGTTCTTATGCCCAATTTCTACATCCTGTATTAAGCTAATGGTTTCATTTTAACAACGAGTGTTGTGTTTTCCCCAGTTCAGCCTTCACCCTTCATTCCATTAAACCTGATGGCCCAGATCCCAGAAACACTCATAGAAAAGCCCAGCTTTAAGTGCATGCTTAAAATTGAGCATATGCATAAGTGCTTGTAGGATTAGGGCTTAAAACTGTTATCAGGATAATAACTTGAAGTGTGTTTCTCCATGTCGCTTTTATGAAAAGTTGGTTGCCCATCTGCCTTGGTAGGTGCAGAGACCTGAAAATTCATGGACAAACACATACTGTATCCTTCCTTTATTCATTTGAAAATGGAAAGTGGATTACTTCATGACCACGGTGTTTCAATTATATGTTGATATTTTTGCCATTTGAAAGATAGCATGTTGCAAATCATGCCAGAATAGTTTTCCTCCTGGCTTGCATATCTATCTAATAGTCAAAATATTATTTGTGAAGCATGAACATTTTAATAACTGTTCGTCCAGTTTTGTGAGCTGGCTGACACTATCCAATGGCAGAAAAATGAAACTGCGGTGAAGATTTATCAGAACAAAACACTGGAAAAGATTAATCACAAGTAATGATGCGGGAACAAAAGAAGGAAAAGTCTGCCAGTTTTGTGCTTGAAGAAATGATAATAAAAATTGGTACGTAAGTTGTGACATCCTGGTGCATACATACAGATAAAAGTATCTAAAGAATTTTAAATCAAAACAATGCTTTATAACAGAATCTCAAAAAAACAAAATTCTTAAATCTAATTAATTGTTTGGTGCTCACCGCATCAGCACAAGCACAGAGTGAGCACTGGGGTCATTTAAAGGTCAACATGGGAATAAAAACTGCACAGTGGGGATCGACTGGAGGTGTGGGGAAGGACTGCAGAGCTGTGGCTGGGAAATGTGACCATAGGAAAGAAGGGGGAGGAGGAGATATGCCACTCTACTCAGAAAATTCTGCAATCTGTGTAAATTCATAGAATGGTGGAGGCATGCTAGAAGAGACACTGTGAGTTGATTGCAATATCCTAAGCACTGTGCAGTAGGGAAATGGAAAGCTTTGCTGTACTGCCGCTGAATACTCTTTGTAATTGAAGTAGAGACATATTGTACAAACCAGGCTAGAGGTATCAGTGGCTAAAAGAGGGCACAGGAGACTCTGACAAAGCCAGATATCCAAACCTAATGGAATCAGCATACCCTCTTACACAATCAGAGGGGTCAGAGGCTTGATTCTCCACTGCCTTGCCTTAGTCATTTATGCCCATGCAAAGTGGGTGCAAAATGCCGGTGTTCTGATTTGTTAGCATTTTACATTCACCTCACAAGTTTAAGACTGATAAAAGACCAAATTCATAAAACAGACCAAAAATCATGCAGCTTTTTTGTCTGTTTTTTAATTTTTGAAGTCTTAAGGGCAATTAATTTGTTCTCCGTGAATACGTGTGTGGTGTCCACGTAGAAATGAGTGTCTGCGCACATGCATTACAGAGAATTCAGTCTGAAAGTCCAAAAAAAATAATAAGCATACCCATGAACAGATCTCCTCCATTCTACTTCTCACTGATGGTGAGGACTCTTCACCAGCCCCCTACTTTATCCCTCAGCACAATCCCCAGCTCCCACCATGGGGAATTTCAGCAGCTCTTTGGCTGGCTCTCTGCTCCATGCCCAGCTCTCTCCTCCAAATGTTATGCCCAGACCAACTCCTACATATCAGGGACCTCCTGCTTAGCTCACCTCCCCACTGTTGCTGCGCTCCTTGTCACTGTCCTCTCCCCTACCCCATGGAAAGAGCTGGGTGATATTTTTTGGTTGTTCCCCCCTCCCAGACAAAAATAGACATGTGCAAAAATATGCTTGATAGCCTACTCATAAACCAATCAGAGACCTTAACACAACTTTCATTACATTACCTATACCTGTAAGTTTCAGACACACAGATATTTACTAATGGCCCAGCCAAGGCTTCCTGAGCAGCAGGCGGCTTCTACCTTACAGATAGACTGCATCACTAGGGCAGGGCCATTCCTGCTCCCCTGCCCATCCCACTCAGGTTTTCAGGTTGAAGGAAGGTGCATGTGACTGTCTCTGGGGGTGGAGCCGACGCTGGGCACAGAGGCTGCCAGGAGCAGAAATCAGTGTAGCTGTGGAAAATGTCATTGACCCACAGACTGGGTAGTCCATTGAAGTGAGTCAGGGGGTGGAGGTGGCACTCCCTCTCTACCCTGATGGAGGCTTACTCAGACCTAGGGTTGCCAGCCTTCCAGGTTTGTCCTGGAGTCTCCAGGAATTAAAAATTAATCTTTCATTAAAAATTATGCTATGTGATGAAACCTTCAGGAAATGTCTAACCAAAATTGACAACTTTACCTGGGCCCTGCCACATGGGGCTGGGCACAAGCTGCCTGGAATGACTCCTCATCCTCTCACCCCAAACTTTCCTCCTTGCTCCACAATTTGAAAACCTCTGGGCTAGAGAGGTGGGGGGTGAAACTCCCTGCTATTATTCTCTTCTTCAGTCTTTCTCTATTACTCACCTTCATGCCTCTTCCCTTCCCCAGTGCAGCATTAGCAAGGGACTGAAAGGAAGAAGGAAGAGGAGCACCCTCTGCAACTGCTTCTTGGCTCTGCTTAAGCGGCCCACGCCACAGCTGCAAAGTGGGGAGGGAAGCAAAAGTAGATGGTGCTAGTGCAGCAGCATCTGTTGGTACAGCCAGAATTGCAGTCCAAAGCCTGCAGCGCAGTCTCTCCACAGCAACATCTAATAGCTGAATATAGAAGTGCAGCCTCAGTTCTAGCCCCAACCAGAAATCGGAGGTGCGAGGGGAGACAGTGAGAAATGGAAAGAAAATAACCCATTCCTGCCTTGCAAAATCACAAGACTGATTAAAATAACATAAAAGTTGGAGACACCAATACAGTGGTGAATTGGGACCTAGGTGTTTCGAGTCTGATGCTGATTCCCTTCGTGAGTTTCGGCAAATAAAAACTTTCCTGTGCCCCAGTTTTTCTGTCTATAAAATGAAGATAATGCTACATACTATTTCTATTTCACAGAGGAAAGACTTAATCAATTGGGGTGAGATGTTAGGGGCAGAATTCCCTCAACTCCCATTGATTTAGGAGGTTTGGGTTCTGTTCACACTTCTTCACTATTGTTTGTGAGCTTGGGAAATACAATTTAACCTCTGTGCCTCAATTCCTTATGTGTAAAACAGGAATAATATTTCTTCCTTGCCATCCCACGTGGGACGACAAATGCACAGTACAATGATGGGGTTATACAAGTACATAAACTGATAAACTCCAGTAGATATTATGGTAGCTTGTCCCATCATAGAATTTAGATCATAATTTTTCTTGTTATGTCAGTTGTCACTGTAACTCATAGTCTTCCAGGTAATTTTTCTTAATGTGTGAGCAAGTTTTAATTCTTGAGAAGACACATTGTGTTATTGTTTGTTGGGGGCCATGCAAAGTTTTCGTATAGAAGTAGACTGGGGAAAGAAGGAGCCTCTCATGATATAGGTAATATGATAATATTAATGCACAAAATTTCATCAATCTGCCAGATGTTCATGGTGACTAGAGACAACATTTCCATCTTGTTTTCTGGATCAGGTGTTCTCAGCAAATAGTAGCATGTGGGGAGACAATAAAATGAGCAAACTGATTGGATGAAATATGACTCCCATCAACCATCTCTCAAATGTGAACTGAATATTTTAAGAGTTGCAAAAGAGGCTGTTTCTTTATATTTGTAGCACCAAAAGAAGCAGAAGCTAGCAGAAGTCTCATGCCTGCTCTTATGGTGTTTCTGACCCAGTTTTACAGAATCAAGAGGTTCCAATAATCTGGATAAGCATCCAAACTTCTGTGTCCTTCATGCAACTAGACTCTCAACCATTGCTAATGGAGAGGATGCATAAATGAAGGAATCAACTGTATTATGTCAGTACAGTAATTGACCTGTCTAAAATAAATATAATTTAAGTGACTGAAAAGTCTTTAAATTTAATCACCTATTCAGTTCATCAGTCTGACAAATTAACTTATAATAAACTATCACTTCTGAAACAGTGATATTCAATATTCCCCTACTGGCTCTCATTTCTGCAGTCAGATACATACATTTTTGGATGATTTTGGATGTAATGGCTCTGACATCTAGTGGCTCATTGCATATACCATAGATGCATTTTCATGTGTAGATGAAGTCAGGTATATACAGTAGAACTTCAGAGTAAGAAACACCTGGAATGGAGTCTGTTCATAACTCTGAACAAAATGTAATGGTTGTTCTTTCAAAAGTTTATAACAACTTTGATTACAAAAAACCTTTGACTTTGTTTTACAAAAACTTTGATTTTGTTACCAGGATTAGACCACTCCCTTCTGCAGAAGTACACATGGGATGGCATCTTTGAAATGCAAAAAAAATCGAACCCCAACCTCCATCCACAAAGCAACTCCACAACCCCTGCCTGCCTTCAACAGATAGCACATATAGATAAGGTTGATAACATTTTTTCACTTAAACTACGGAAGTGGGAACACTGCAACATCTTTAGCTAGACAAAGAAACTTTTAACATTAGATTTCTGAATGTATTGCAATAATAATGCAAATCTTTAGACCCACATAAAAATACTCCAGTAAATGAAATTACTTTTCTTGCAACTTGCAAATCCATAAAATAACCAGCCAGGCTGGTCAAATACTGGCCAGTTTCCCACCCTACATCTTGAGGGTGGGAAACTCTATGAGGAGCCCATCAGAGTTCTTCTTTGAGGGAGAAAGGTTGTCTTCACAATTTTATTATTAATTATTATTATTAATTTTCATTTACAGTAACATCCCTTACAAATATGTTAAAATAACTGTGGTTTACTTCCAGATGGATACAGTCAATGGTTATAATTGTGCCCCCCAACTATCATATTTTCTTTATTTTAATAATAGTCATATTATTACCTAAACCTTTGGGATCTCCAAGAAAGAATAGCAACAAGATGATTGGAAAAGGAAAATGGATACCTATTATGGAGTCATGTCAACCTGAAAGTCTCATATCTAGTGTCCTTAAGATTGGTCATCTCTATTGTATTTTTCAGGATTTTACAAGTGTCACTTCCTATATAAATGACTGAGAGAGAATTCTTGAGGTTATCAGATATGTTGGTCTGCCCACTGATGCGAACCTGCAGAAGGCTTTCTTTGGAAAACATTGACAGTGCATACAAATAATATGTTCTGTCCAGTGAATTTACATTTTTTGGGTTGGAGTTCTTGTACACTCTTCCTAAACCAGCTGTGGTTTCTTGTCATGGCCCCAATCCCACAGTCTTTTGTGGTCAAATCCCACATTCTTTTGGCCACAAGACATCATTTTATCATGGTCCCCACAAAAAAACAATGCCCAATTGTGGGTGGGACTGGTGAAGTGTTGTCTAGGTTCTGTTGAGTGAGGACTGTGTTACCTGTAGCAAAAATGAGGAGTCAAAAAACAAGCAGAAAAACCCTCTAAAACACAAAACCAAAATACTCTGAAACACATTTTGTGCATCACAAAAGAGGAAGAAAAAGACATGAACAAAAAAGTGTCCTTATTTGCAATACATCTTTACATTTAGGAAACAAAAATCTTTAAAGCCAAAACTTTTTTAAAATTTTATTTTTGCTATCGTTATGGTCAATGCTTATGTCAGGAAGCTAACCATGCCACAAACTAGGGACCATCAAGTCAAAAATATAATCTACATCTATTCTTTTCCCTACATGCCTTCAAGGTCAAAGTTTATACCCTCTAACCTTATAGGATAGTATGGCATAAAGGTAACAAAATTATCCACTCTATTTAGTAATTTAATACAAGACAATTTTAAAACATAAAGCTATAGAAGTTCATAATTATAAATGTCCAGTGGACAGATTCAAATAAAGCATGTTAAGACTAAAACTCTTCAGAAATTCGATTCCATCTGATTGAATGGAGTGGATCCAACGAGCGACTATACTTGCTAATAAATATATAGTAGTTGGGTATCTGTAGTGCCATCCATTCAAGGTTTTCAAAGTACTGTCTAATCATGAAATAAGCCTGACAACAGCTCTGTAAGGTAGGTAAGTATTCCTATTCCTATTCAGCTGCTGGAAATTTCAAGCCACAGAAAGGTTAAGGATCACATTTTGAAAGGTGACTTCTTATTCTGGACCCTTCGTTTTAGGATTTTCCACTTGAGACATGTCCAAAAGCCATCTCTCAAGTGTTCCTGGAGAAGAACTGAGAAAGACAGTGACAAGGGAGGCAGCCAGCTAAGAAAAGTCCTGTGCTCTATGAGTCAATTTCCAAAGCTTAGGAAGAAGGCCAGGATTATTTTTGCCATCTATACTGGAGATGGTTTCCTGGAATCCATTCTCTTCTAGGCTGAAACTGCAATGGTTCTTCACAATGCAATGGCAGCCGTAATGTTCAAGTTCCATATATGCAGACAAAGGTTGGGTTGGATGAATGTGGATATCTGCTTAAATGTTGCCTAGCTCTGATTAACAGCCATCTTTAGATGCACTTTGTCAATTCAAATATTATTATTATTTGAATTTTGGTAGCACATCAATGCTCCAATCAAGATTGAGGCTCCATTGTGTTAGATACACAGGCATAGAGAAGGGAAGTGACTTCCCCAGATCACACAGCAGATCAATGATATGACAGATAACAGAACCCAGGTCTACCAAGTCCCAATCCAGTGCTTTCTCCACTAAACTATACTGCCTTTCAAAACACCTAGCAGTCAGTAAACATATTTGATATAAAAGGAAACAATGAATCTGCAAATATTTATAACAGAGGGAATGTAGATAGACTTCCATCCAAAAAACTACCTTAAAAGATCTTTAAGGCTGCAAGTAAAGCATTCAGAACTTAGGAAATGACAAAGTTAGGGTAACTTGTATTACACTATTATTAAATGAGCATTTACTATTTTTCTTCTCATTGAATGAACTGGGTAGAAAGTACTCTGGGAAGTGGCAGATGTTCAATATATCTTGTTATCCTTATTATTCATGGATGTAGCTTCATGTCTTATTTACTTTACATCATCCAAACCCTGAACTGAATAAAGATTTTTCATTCTCTCTCGGGATTTTCTTTGTAATCACCATAGTATATGATTGCATCATAAATGTTTATAAATTATCACACTATCCCCGGTTAACCAGGAAGTATTTTGATCCCTATTTTACAGATGCAGAGCTGAGGCATAGAATGAATAGTGGACTTTCCTAAAGGTTCGCAGGATGTGGAAATCTCTGGCAAAGGGATGAAGAGACCCCAGATGTCCTGGGTACTAGCCTAGTACCTTGAATACAAGACTAATCTTCAATTTCTCACAGATCCCCACTTCATTCACTTCCCACCGTACAACTTATGCAATGAAAGAAGCAACGGACATCAGTCTGAGTCACAGCACATCATGCAACTTGTGTAGTGAACAGGGTGGGATGTTCTGGATATTGTACAATTCATCCCTGCCTCAGTCACTACTAAAGATGAACACTAAATGAGGCAGGGCTCTTCTCCATCCCCACGCCCCTCCCAAACCCCACAAATAAACTGTAAAAAAGATTGTATTGTAATGAATACTCAAGGGGACAATGCAAGTTTGCCTGAGCAACCTTTAATCTTGCCATTTGAGTCCTTAATATTTTTCTGAAGTAGCTTTTTAAATTGTATTTTCTACCTTTAAAAAATGAAGCAGGAAAGAAGTGCTATGATTTGCTAAACAACTGCTCACTGTATTGTATAATGTATGAAATCAATAGGGTAGTTGCTTTTGCCTCCTCATTCCAGACTCACCTTGCTATGTACACTGGATGAAGTCAGGACTCCTTTCTTATACACCTTAACAAATCATATTCCATGATCCTCTGTTAAAACTGAAATTCCATTCCACTTTGCTAAACATTCATGTGCACCACTAGCAAATCCTGAAACATCATCTATTCAATGGACATTTTCTGTCAGTTTATATATGCATGAGCCAGCTATAATAAATCACTACTCATTTGCTTTAATCTACAATGGAACAGCAGTGTTTTGGCAGAAGACATTGTCATCAGAAAGTTTATAACCACCAGTTGTGGGTGTTTACAGCTAACATGGACATATGTCAAAGGTAAATACAGCTTAATTACAACATGTGCATTTATTCTTTACTAATGAATTTGATTTTCATGAAACATATTTAGTAATCAGAGAAAAACATATCCCCTAATCTGCATAATCAACTCACGATTAGCCCAGCCAATTCTCACTTTTGATCCTTCAATGAAGAAATATATTTTCAAATTAAACACATGCACATACATACTTTAACCATGCAGACTAAAAGATTGGATTGAGTAGCTGACATACAGAGAATGTTTATAGGGTGACATACTGTAAGAAACATTTTACTGCAAGGATAGCCCTACATTTCAAGCAAGAAGGGGAAAAAAAGACAAGCAATAGAAGCCTGACATCTCATACAAATTCTGACAAGTACACTTTAAAACTTTACTGCTGGTAATTTTAAATTCTATAAAGGGAAATATCATTTTAACAAATCTTGAAAATGAGTAGATGCCATCATACCTAAGCAAAAATGACTGAAAAAATCTACATCATAACTTTTCACCATATTTTGCAACTTTGTATCAAATTAAACCAGACTATATTGGAGCATCAATGAAGAATATTTACTGTCTCCCTTACCTTTCCAAAGGAAAACTTTACTGCACTTTTAGAATGAAACCTTCCTTTGGATATTTTATAAGGAATATAATACAATGCCTTCAAAATTACCCTTTGGTTTCTATACAGGGCAAAAACCAAAGAAAAGTAATGAATTCAAGCAAGGGAACCTTTCAATAGGGAAAATTATTTGCCAAAGATTACAGTTTGGATCAGATCAGTTACTGCTTTTTAAACAACTTAAAATAGAGATAATGCTATTTAGATTTTAACATTATTGAAAAATCTTATTTCCCAATAACTGGGTAATGGGAAAATTATATAATTATAAGCTATAGTTTAAGATATAATGTCTGTTTTCCAATATGCTCACAAGTTAGATCTTCCATCTTTTCTGCCTTGGGCATAAACTAAAAGCAAGTGCTTTCTATTTATTCTATATGGGTTTCAGGTAACTCATTATATGAGCCCAATAATACTGGGGCCTTACCATACAAACTGACAGTTTCTGTTTTCACATAGTTTTATTTAGTTAAATGTCCAGAGCTAATTTAGCAAAATGCACTGTTTATAAAAGTTGTTTGCAATGTTGTTGTAGTTGTCCTGGTCCTAGCATATGAGAGAAACAAGGAGTGTATGGTGATATCTTTTATTAGACCAGCTTCTGTTGGTGGAACAGACAAGCTTTTGAGTTTCTTCTTGAAAAGGTAACCGGAGTGTTACAGCTAAATACCAGTTGGGACAGCATGTTAAGAATAAGGGGTTAACACATGTTGCAAGAAAGCACTTAAAATGAAGTGAGACAACAGTGGGTGAGGTAATAACTTTTATTGGACCAATAAACAATTAACACCTGTGTGGTCATAGGACAAAGGAGAGTTAATAGATTACAAACTGTTGTAATGAGTCATAAAACCAGTGTCTCTGTTGAGACTATGATTTTTAGTGTCTAGCAGAGTTATGTATTTAAATTCCTATTCTCATCTTTTGAACGGGTTGTGCAGATTTCCTCTGAGGATGATGACTGTAAAATGGGGATTGTAATACTTTCTGGCGTGATTCCTCTGTGAAAAGTGTTCACCAATGGGTGATAGGTTTTTTCTTGCTTTATCCAAACCATGGGAACAGCCATAGGTATTAGATGGCTCCCCATGTCATCTAGAGGGCATGCTAACCTCTTTATGGTCCACCTTAGCAAGAATTTCTGGAAAAATGTACTGTACTATGAAACCAATGATTTTCAACCTCTGGACAGATGATGTAAACTCCCTCATAGATTTCCATCAATACTTCAACCACCACCATCCCACCCATCAAATTCTCTGGAACACTCATGCACCAGCATCAACTTCCTGGACACCATGATCAACACCAGCACTAGAACCCTACAGACAACTATATACAAGAAACCTATAGATCACTGCACTTACCTCCACAGATCCAGTAACCATCCCAGATGCACCAAGAAATCTGTTGTCTACAGCCAGGGACTCAGATATCATAGAATATACTCCAAGGTGGAAGTCCGGGATACACACTTAAAACTGCCTTCACCAGCCAAGGACACTCCACCTGACAAGTAGATTGCATCACTGAATAGGCCTCCCAAATATCCCCAAAGAACCTGATTCAATACAGAAAAATATCTACTAATCACACACTCCTAGTTGTCTCCTACTACCCTACACTGGAAACCTTACGGGATATCATCAAACAGTTACAACTCATACCTAATGGGGACCAAATCCTGAAAGAAAACTTTCCTGAACCTCCTCTTCTGTCCTTCATATAATCCCACAATCTTGCCATGTTCATCATCAGAAGCAAACTCTCCACAGACTAGGACTCATCAACTAAAAGCAGCACCTGACCCTTCCAGAAGAATAGATGCAAAACCACTTCTCTCCACCACTACAATGATCAACAACCCACACAACACATCCTTCAAGATCCATGAGTCCTTCGCATGCCTATCACAGCACATGATGTACCTCATCTAGTGCACTAAATGCCCCAGCAACAACTATGTGGATGAAACCAAACAGTGACTAAGCTCTCAAATGAACTCACACAGATAAGCAACAATAAATAAAAACATCCTATCATCTCCGGGTGAACACTTTTCACAAAGCAATCACTTCATGTCTGACCTCTCAGTCTTCATCCACAAATGAAATCTGCACAGCACCTTCAAAAGACAAGCATGAGAACTTAAATTCATAACACTTCTAGGTATTAAAAATCATGGTCTCAGAGACATTGGTTTATGGCTCATTATGACAATTTGTAACCTACTAACCTTCCTTTGTCCTATAACTTCAGAGTTGTTAATTACCCACTTCATTTAAGTAGTTTCCTGCAATACGTATTAAACTTTTATGCTTAACAATCTGTCCTACTCTGTATTTAGCTGTGACTCTGGTTACTTTTTCCAGATCTGAAGAAGAGGACTACGAAGCTCAAAACCTCATCTCTTCCACCAACAGAAGTTGATCCAATAAAAAGATATCACCTCATGCATCTTGTCTCTCTGTTTATAAAAGTGAGTCATGTTGAATGAAAATATCGGGGGGTTGCTGTGTTAGTCTGTATCCACAAAAACAACAAGAAGTCCGGTGGCACCTTAAAGACTAACAGATTTATTTGGGCATAAGCTTTTGTGGCAAAAGACACACTTTTTCAGATGCAATATCTAATTAAACTCTTCAGAGCTCTCTTAATTCAGCCCTTACATTGCAAGGCACAGTGGTTCAGCCCTTTCATTTTTTGTTAAAAAGGGCACCATTCTTCCACTCCCTATGCAGAAATCACAACTCTATATATACCTACCAGAGCCATTGGCAAGTGGTCTCTTTTGCTCCCCTCTCTCTTGTCCAATCCAACTTCATGGGTTACAGACAATGTGCTCCTCAAGATACATAGTATCCTTTTGTAGGTATATTTTTACTAAGTATTTTAAAATTATTTTTAATTACTTACGTAAGTCCTCAAATGGGCTAGGCCCTTTCAAAACATAGAATAAGACCAATTTCTGTCCCACACACGTGCTTACAATCAAGGTAATACACTTAAAAAGGTGGGGGAAGGAAACAAATACTAGTCTACATGACACATGACGGAATGGGAGGGACTGCAATACACAGGGTAAATGATGGTGTTATTTCATTGGGACACTAAGTATGATGAGCTTAAAATACATACAGGCTGTGCATGTACACTCCAGATCTACTCTTCTCTTGTCACACACCAGTTTTTCTCCCACACCAAGAGTAGAACAGCTGTAAGAGATTGTAGCAGGTGGTTTATGGAAGGGGGCCAAAGATGGAGACTTTCAAACATACTGAGCTTGGCCAGAAACTAAAAGTGGGAGGGACCCACTTCAGTGCAGCAAGGATACTTTCTCATGTTTGCTTTTATAGATCCAGGCATTCTAACCCTTTTCAGCTGGATCCCAGCTGGGGTCTCTAAAACAGCTTTAAATCAATGTATCAGTTAAGAGGTTCAGTGTCTAGGAAGGTAGAGGTGCCAGAACGCCAAGATCCAGAACGCAATCCCAAGGCCATGCAACCAAAACTTTTACAGAACCGTACACTTAAGCTGACACACCTTTACCCTAATGACCTCAGGCTTTTACACCTTTATCATCATGCTTTCAAAGTGTTGCACAGGGCATTAGCTTCTCAATAGACACACCATTAAAATTCTGCTTGCCACTTTGAAAACGTAGATGTTAGAGTCCTAATGTTGATAATCCATCTTTAGCAAGATATCATTTCATTAGTTTGTGACAGAGCCCCAGCTTTTCTGACATCTTCAATAATTAATATTGAACAATTAATACAGTAGTTCTTATGGCTACAATTTATAACGTCACACTATATGAAACACTAGGCTACACAAGTCTAAATCTAGAGTCAGGTGTACATCCACTCTATTGGCCTTACAACAAATATATGCTTTATTTTCAGGATGAATTAATATTTTTTTTAAATCACACATTCTGCACATTAAATATTTTGTTTATTTTTATATGGTTATTGGCTTTTGTTTTCTGAAATAAACTCTGTCTAAATCAGAGGTGTTTCTCTGGAATCCTATTTGGCTTTTTAATAAAAATTTAAAGCTAAAAGCAGCCCAACCACAGGGGAAGCAACACTAAGAGCAGCAGCAAAGCCAGTAGCCTCTATTTTTAAAGCTGCCTTTTATTTCTGTAATGCTGATGGCCAAACTCTAGCTTTCAGTATCACTTCCCCTTGTGACTGGGCTGCTTTTAACTTTTCCATTTTATTAAAAGAACAAAAATGAAGGTATTCCATGACTCTGATTGAGCTTTTCTTAAAATAAAAAATGAAAGTCAAAAGTGGTCTAGTCACAAGGGAAGCAATACTGAAAGCAGCATTGGGGCTAACACATACTGTGCTGGGACTACAAAGTGTTTGGATAACATGCTGGTGACGCGAGATGTGTTTGATTAGAAGAACGTATTCAAACATTCAGGTTTTCCAAACCAGAGAGAGAGACTTTGCATGTGGGTAAATAATGGGATTTTATCTCTGGCCTCACTTGATTGCTTTTTTGAAACTTTCGTTTTTAAAAAAAGTCTAAAGACAATTTAAAATATGGCTCAGCATTTATTTCTTCTGCATTGATTTCCCTTTTAGTTCTGCATAGATATTTTCTGTTTCTAAATAATTTTTGTCATCCCAAAGATCACCCTTTTTTCCAACTAATCATAAAGAACAACAACATGTTCTCAAGGCTCTATAAGTGGAAATACTTTTACCTAAGTATTAGGATAGGAGATAGGAGGTAGGTGTAAGTAACGGGTAGTTTCTTCATCATCATGTAATTTCAAAACAGCTCCCTGCAGCAGCAGCGTTTGCAATGATTTTAGTCTCTGAGTCAAGAAATGACTCTGAGCCAAGGGATTTTGGTGTTGATTGCAACCTCAACAACAATTTATTGTGAGTAACGATGACTAGTATGCAGGGAAGTTGTACAGACCCTGTTGAAGTTCAAAGAAAGTAGAAGGGATTGAAAAAGAGGCATTAAGTATCAGTTCTTTTCTTTTTGATTGCTCACCTATAATGTTGCAACCTTTGTTGAACCTGTTACCAAATTTACAATGTGGACAGTGACAATTCGATCTGTAACCAGTGTATGCTGTAGTTTCTAATTGATGCATTTCCTCATGTATCAGCCTATTGGTACCTTGAATAGCATACAAAGAAGAAACTGGGAAACTGTTAGACAGAGAGGTGACACAAGTTAATTTCATTCCTGTCAAGAGATATCTTGATGGGTATTTATTGTGTGTTATCATGAGCTACCACAAGGGATTATTTCTACTAGTACTGTAATAATGGCATAAGAGAATACCATGGCCTTTCATAACATTTCAAGTCAGCTATGAAATTAACCCATTTCTTCATTGAAAGAGGGGTCCCTACTGATTTTCTTAAATTCAAAATAAAGGAATAAATAAATAAATAAATAAATAAATATCAGTGGGACTTAGGCAAATAGGAACCAAGAATGTTTCTAGCAACTGCTAAACAATCTGACCTCTCTATGGCACCCTGCCTAAGGGATTTACAAAACATACTGATTAGGATCTCTCAGTCCATGTACAATATACACAACACATTAATTAAGGAATAAAGTTAACAATTAACAAAAAGAAACAATATCATTTAAAGGAGTAAAAACTACCACTCCAAAACAACTCCTAACTGCTTCCCTATGACCCATCAGGCAAAAGCCATTGCAAATAGCTAGGCCTTTCAGCATCTCCTAAAGGTCAACAAACTCCAGCCCCATAAGAACAGTTGCCTTTCAGTCAAAAAGTCCTGTCCTCAGCCACCAGTTGCTTATATCTGAAGGCTCTAAGTTTCAATTTCTCAATTAATTTTCAGTTGCTGAGGAGGATTGTGAGGAGAGAGGCAATTTCTAAAGCTGCCAGGACCCAAACCATAAAGGATCTGATACGTCAAAACCAACACATTGAATTGCACTTAGAAATTATTTGTAAACTAATATTGACTACAAAGCACAGGTGTGCTAAACTCCCTGGTATAAACTCCTTTAAATAAGTGAGCATTCACATTTGGCACTAGCAGCAGTTTGAGGCTGAAAACCTTGCCCCAATGAAGTCAATTGGAAAACTCCCATTTATTTAAATGGGGACAGGGTTTGACCTAAAGAATATGTCTACACTTCAAACTGGAGGTGAGTAGACATACATGCACTAACTCTGACTGAGCACCAAGACAGTAGGTACATATTCAGGGCATCTAGCTGCTCCCATCACTCACACATTCAGTCTACACTCTATTTTTAGCTCACTATCTTAGGCAGAACTAGTACAGGTATGTCTCCTTGACCTGGAAATTGCACCACCAGCTCAAAGTGCAGACATACCTTAAAGTGTCACCTCAATTAAAGTGCCCAATGGTAATCCAGTCTTGAAATAACAACGGCAGGGATATCTGTGGCAATGTTTGCATCCCACAGAAAGGTCATATTCTCCTTGCTATATTTAGAAAGGGTAGATGCTGCTGCTAACTGACCATCTAAAAGCAGTTGGGGATCAAAAAAGACCTAAATTTGTGAGTAGTACACTCTACTAGCAAAAGTAGGGCAAAACCTCTATATCAAGAAAGACATACCTATCTCCTCCAGATGCTTCTCCCAATTGGATAGCATTACTCCTGTTTTACCTGGACTGAGCTACACCCAAGTAGCCCTTATCCAAGTCCCAATTGTATCAGAACATCAGAAATTTGAGAGTCTACTTTATAGATCTGATGCAAAGGAGATGAGGGTCACAGGCATATCGATCTCTCTCTCTCGGACATTAACACACACATTGAACAAGAGGCATAGTAAAACAGAATCTTGCAGCACCCTGCATAAGAGTTCCTTTGGGGTACAAGAGCAATCACCCACTATTAACCTCTAGGTCCTCTCTAGAAGAATAGACCCACTCCTACACCACTCAGTCATCTTTGCCAGGGTCTTCTGGAAGGTCAACAAAGCCTCATGGTCAGTTACTAGTGACAGCAATAGCATTTAATTTTTGTCTACTGATGAGAGGATATCACTGAACGAGATTTCCTGTTACTATAAAGGGTATGGATAATAGCCGGTGGTGAAATTTTTTCTAAACCTGGGTTAAATTTATATAATCTTGTTTGCAGAATTTGGGGCAAAATTGTTTTTTAACTGCCTTTTTTTTAAAAAAAAAATATATTCGATCAATTAAAATGTTGACTGAGTTTTTCCTGCTTCATCAAATTTACTATCATTTGATCCTTGTAAAGATTAATTTCCTCTGTATTCTTTGATATGCATATATTATACATGTATTCTCACCTAGCTCTTCTGGGTTCTGTTTTATGGCATTTAAATTCTCTCATGAAGCAGATGACATTTTACTTGCTGTAACTAACAGTGCTGAAAAAGGGATCTGGAGTAAAAGCCTTGTTTCTCTGACCCTCCAGTCTGAAAGAGTTAGAAAGAAAGGAATATATTCTCAGAAACTGATACCTGTTCCTATCATCCTGTTGATCAAATCAGGTGTGTTTTCTCAGAGAGAACTCTAAGCCTTTCCAGAGTCTTACTAAGGCCAACAGAAGGCATAAATCTCCCTTCTGGATTTTGTTTTGTTTCTTTGTTTGATATGTAGAAATAAGATTCTTGTAGGGGGGAAAGGAACATTTCTTAGGTGGGAAACATACGCTGCTTTTTCCTTTCCCATTCCTCCATCTTTATCCTGGGGGATGCTATATTAGCTAGCATATGAATAGTTCTTTCTTTCATTCATGTTTGTAAACAGCATTATTTTTTCCTTCACCTGCTGAACAGCAATTACGTTCACCCCCTTTTTTGTTTCTCATGTTGTTTCATTGTTAGCTATCAGGGAATTATAAATATTTTTATGAGTTCTTTGTCCATGTCATTGGAGACAGTGTGTGTTTTGTTTATATTTAGAAATACCTTGGAAGAGAGAGTGAACGTTATCTTTCAAGACTTGCAGAAAGCCTGACAAAGAGATTAGCTTATTTGCCATGGAAAAAGGGGTTTGACACATCCACCCTCTACAAAATGTTAAAACCATATATTTCACTAGAAATTTAAACCAGAAAGCTGCCACGGGGAAGTTTTTTTCAGTTTTTAAAAAGCCATAATGTATTTGTGCAAAATGAAAATGCATTATGCACTCCAATGGGTAATAGTTCCCTAGACTAGTATAGTGATTTTGGAGGAGGGTGACTTCGGGTGGGAGGCAAGTAGATGGAAAAGAGGATGGATATGTAAGTGAACAGAGGGAAGTGAGCATCTATTATTTTTACAATGGAAGCAGCCATATTGCTCCTCGGGAAGTTCACAGGAATTATAACCTCGTGTTCATAGTTTCTCTTTTTACACTTTCACCTATTATAATTGTATTTTTTATTTCAGAATTACTGAATAGAGTTGAGTAACGTTTGTGTATTTGTACAGTGTTATTTACAATGTATAAGCAACTTATGTACTTTCTCTGGAAAACCTGGATTGATTTGAGATTGTATCCCTTTCTGATTAAACGCGATAGCAGCATAAGTCTTTGAGCCTGGTGAACTGCCTACAATTGGCAGAACTTTTAAAGCTCAAATAAGATGGTTTTAGAAGACTTACACCTAGCACCTTTCAGAAAATTCACTAGTTGCACTATTAATAATACTTTGAATATCCATTGTACCTTCCATCCATAGTTATAAAAGCATTTTACAAACTTTGGTGGATTCAGCCCTGTGAGGTTGGTATTATTATCCCCATTTTACAGATGAGAAAACAATCACGGAGAAATTAAGGAAAACATTTTCAAGTGTGTCCACTAATTTCATGTATATCAAGTTAGATACCCAGTTGGGCACCCAAAAATCAAAATACTCTAAGTTGGTGGACACTTTTGAGAATTTTGGTTATAAACAATGCCAAGGTTACACAGGAAATCTGTGACAGAATCCAAATATCTCTAGACTTCCACTTCTATGCTTTAACCATAAACCTTCCTTTCTGAATATATAAATCACACAGAGGAGAGAGAGGTCAACCATAGAAAATCCTAGGATAGATGAAGAAATGGGCCTTCCTGTGGGGAATAAACTGACTAACTGCATTCACCTCCAAAGTGATACTAGTTTTTAAACTGCCTAAAAACAACATTTAAAAGGAAAGGTACAAAGGACTCTTTCACCCAGCCATTCATATTTAGTTAATACAATAAAACAAACTAGCAGGTAAGTTGCTGGCATTTAAAGTTATCTTGACATATAGGTCCTGATTCTCTACTCTTTTAGTCCATGAAGTTACAGCAGTGTGAAGGAGGCGCTTAGATTGGTAGTGAGTGGCAAGCACTTGGATGCCTGACATAAAAAAAAAATCAGTTGTAAAACAGCAAAAAACAAATACTTCAAGTTGCTAAAAGGCCCGACAACAGAACAATCTCCCTCTTCTTGGCCATAACAATATTCCCCAGTCCCGTTGATTAAATTGAAACAAAGGTATTTCAAAGGCTTGGCCAAACAGAGGCCTCACATAAAGCCCTGATGTGTTCTAGCACTCAGATTACTGTTCACAACAACTTTTTAATGCAGAGTAAATATAAAGGACACATATTTATTGTTGCCTTTGGCACTCTTTGAAGCCACTGATTTAACTTCCAGGTATCAATAAGAAAATATTCTAAATAAATACAACACCACTCAAACTCTGAGACATGTTTAGGGTGTCAGTCTCCTCCTCTGTCATGCAGACATCTAAGAGTAGCAAAGTGGATGAGGAAACCACCAGGTCATCTAGTTAAGTAAACAACATCAGTTATAGCTAGGGGGAAGAGCCAAGGCCCCAGAGAAGCAAAAACTCCTTCTATTGTGTGGCATATTGAAATTTGTATTAATATAAAAAGCCATCATTCTAATATATAAGGGTTTTCCTAGTCCTGCTTGCAGACTCGGGGGTTCTGCTGGGAAGGGTGTGATTTGGATCTTTCAACAGCTAGACGAAGTAAGTCAGCTTACAGTAAGGTGAGTTCAGTTGTGCCTTTTTGGGGCGCAGCCTGCTTTGTCTCTCTCCATTTTGTGGTTTATTTTGCTATCATTCTGAAGTCTAAGAAATACAGTTGTATAACCTTCTAGAAAGAGCATTTTATGTTTTTAATAAACTTTCTTGTAGGCCATGAATATAACATACTGCTCCTCAGCTTTACAGACAGCTATATAAGGGCAGGAAACAGCTTCCATTCTCTTGTTTGTAAATGGTGTGGTGGGCCCTTCATGTATTTTAACTCCCAACTAAGACTGTATGCTCTCTTTTGCTTCCCATGCTAGAACTATAGGGAGAAGCAGAAGAGCGAAATGTCCCTTTTCACACACAAACAGAGTCATCCAATTGATCCTTGAGAATCTGATACAAAGACCACTCAAATTAATATTAGACTTTCCATTAATTTCAGTGGGTATTGGATAAGGCTGTTAGAGCTGCTCAGATCTTCTGCCCCCTGAAAACTGCTCCACCTCACTAGGATATGTGGTATGGATTGGAAATTACAAAATCTAAACTCTGTTTAGGCTACTTACATATTTTTAATAGTGTTTTAAAAGTTCAGGACTCATTTTTGGAAGTGTGATGTACCTGACATATGGCAGTACTCACATCTTCAGAGGTGAACTAATGTTTGTATCAGTTCTTATTTAATTTGAACAGACGCACTGATTCCCAAGATTCAACTTGTAAAATATACCAAAGTAATTTGATCTTCAGTTTTCTAATACATGTGTAGGAAAAAAAAACATTAACCGGTTCATGACATACACATTTCTTTTTCACTAAGTGTAAACAACATCACTAGGAAAAAATGGTTTCACTTGTTGAAAAAACTCATGAAATTGAAAGGAAAAAGGTAGGTGTTTGTAGCCCTTCTGAAGCTGACAAAAAGAGCAAAATTTGCTAGTCTTAAAAAACCCCAAAACTTCATTTTTGCACAAAACTTTTGCATGCTTTAATTCCTGAATTAACCGTAATCAAATATCGCTTGCAAATTGTTCTCAAACACCATAGTGTGATTGGAGTTCATTGCTCTCCTGTCTAAAATACATGGAGAGGTACACATTCCTGGCCAGAACAATTCTGTAGCTGAATCCTTTACTTTTGTTAAGAGATTTTTTTTTAACAGTATGCTCTTATGAAATATCCCTGATTCTAGCACAACCATTGCAGGCTGAATGCTCTTAGACTGAAAGCTATGCAAGAATTCTCCCTGTGCTTCTGGGAATGCCAGACTGATTTGTGTTACCAACATTTATTAGAGCAGTAGATTACTACAAAAAGTGATTTTGAGGTACCATTGCAAGTTGAAATCCATAGCTGTAGGAAATGATATTTTAAACTGGATTCTCTTGCTGGATTTTGAGAACTTCAAATTGCCTAGAATAACCAGAACACGCGTAACCTTAAATTACTCTTGAGACATTCATATTAAGTAGACAGAGCAACCTAACTCAACCTAATTCAGATATTCATCTAAGCTCTATTGCATTTTAATCTAATTTTAAAGATATTTTAATGACATTTTGGGTTTGAGAGTGTACTGAAATGAAAATACTGAGTGAAGGACAAAAATCCATTTGACAAAACAGGTTACTGAGGAACTCTCTGAGGCTTAAGCTGTTGAAAAGACTTAATTTTTTAAGACAGCCATTTTACCCATCATGCTGTGGTACACCCTTTTCTTTCTTTATCTGCTATCCCACTCAAGTAGCTATGATTTAAGATCAGTTCACCCTGTTTAAAACCCATTGTAAACATGTCAGGGTTCATATAGTTCATTGCTATAGATGACCTTGTAGTACTCTTTGCTCTTACATCACTTCTTTTAATTTCAGCTTCCATTAATCATCCCTATTACTGTCTAGTTACAATGCATCCATTACATTGCTGGGTTTTGTTTGTTTGTTTTTTATTTTCTTTCCCATCATGTGCACTCCATTCTTTAAAGATCTTCATCATTTCTTATGCTTCCTTCTTTTGCTCGTAATCATTTACTCTGGTTATATAATTATATTCCACCTGTTCTTACAGTCATTGCTTGTTGATGCCTTTCTTATAATTTGTGCAAAATTCAGTAAGCAGTAAGTCACTTAAAATATGACATTATTCTTGCTAATGGTATTGATATATTTAACTTGACTTCAGTTCGACACCTTTCTCTTCATGTACTTTCCCCAATACAAAGCACCTCATCCTTGCTCCAAGTACTTTAAATATCCCCTCTTGTGGCTGTTGCAATTATTATTAGGTCCAATATTACATTTTCTGTTCAGCTCCTTATCTGTCTTGAATGCCTTTTACCCCTTCATTCCCTAACTTAACCTTCAGTCTCCAGACAATGTATTCAACATTTCTACCATTTAATTACTAGCTAGCCTAAATCCTCCTGCTTTGATGGAATTTTCTAATAATCTTTCTACAAACTGTCTTTAGCCAATATTTTTATTAGAGATTTCAACATTTGCATCAATAATTCCTTTATTAATTTGTCTCAAAGTTTGTCTCTTTTGTTTCTCGTACTTTGTAATCTCCTCATCCATTAGCACACACATTCTCTGTATTTTTCCTAGTTCTCTTTCTCTTTAGTTTAATAATTAGGTTCTAACTTATGTCGATGGTTTTCTGTTTGATTTCTGTTTGGTTTATGTTTGATTGCATTTGGCCTAAATATTTTTAAGAATAATGATTAATCAGCCTCCTGAATGCACTCCTATTATCACAACACAAAAATGACATTAAGGTGAAGTTAAGTTTGCAAGTACCTAGCAGTGGGCTGAGTATCTATTATTTTTCAAGGACATTATTATTATTATTATTTTAAAAAAACAAACTATAAAACAAAACAGTCCTTAAACATCAGAAATCTAGGAAATATACAGTCAGAGTTGCACTTCTTGAAGAAAGCACACAAACTACTTAACTATGATCCTGTGAACACAGCTCATCATCTCCCTTTTTAGCAAGTCTCCCATACCTGTGAAGTTCTGAGCACCGCCTGTGAGGTATTGAGGACCCTCAGAAAGCTGATGCTTCCTGGAATTCAGAAGAAATGCTAGAGATTCCCTGCTCCTATACCTGTCTCTACTTTCTGTGGGGAAAATATCCTGATATTCCTAATCCCTATGCAACTGCCTCCTCCCAAGTTCTTGTCTCCCTGATTCTAATATCTGAGACCCTTTCAACCAGCCAGAAAACCTTTCCTCAGTGCCCCAACTCCTCCTTATTCCTACCAACAAAGGCATCAGTGCACTCCAGTTCCCCTCAAATCTCCCATATCCTAATCCTTGCCTCACTTCAACCTCTTTTTTTCCCCTCAAACGAGGCTCCCTGCTCACTCCTCCCTCCAAGGCCATGGCTCCATCCTCTGTTTCCTGCTAAGTGCAAGCCAGCCCCTCGATTCACAATTCATGCCCCCTCCACCCAAGATCACTGCTCTGGCCCCTACAGTAGATATCTTCTCCCCTCCTACAAGCTGACACGAAGCATAAAAAGGGAAAAGTTGCTTGTCTGCTTCATGGAGGGATACATGCACAGAAATATTAACAGCAGTTATTGAAGGTAATGAAATTTGAACTCATAGATACCTAGTGCCCAGACCACTGTACCTTATCCTTGGCTAGAGTATCTCTGGGGAATTTCCATAACTGAGGGAAGTGGGGAAATCTCTTGAATATAAAGATTATCTGGAAAAATTCAGGACAGATGGCAACCTGTTCGTCTTCTGTACCTCAAACGCCAATTCCCCACAAGCCCAGTCTTGGCAACTCCATGCCCACATTTCCCCATCTGCTTCCCTCCCACTATGGTGCTTTCCTGATCTCCCCCACCCCACCTCAACTGTCACACTAAACCCCTAGGAGTCAGCTCCTCTCACCAGAGGAATCTCTTTGGAGGGGGCGAGGAGCTGATAGCCTATTCTCTTTCTCCCACTGTCCTCAGTAGTAGTTATGGTTCTCCCCCATCTTCAAGGGGGACACCTTCAGTGACAACTGCCTTCCCAATCTTACAGAGAAGATGATGTTCATAAAGAGGGTAAAGAGATGCTTCTCTTTGCCCAACCAGGTAGGACCCATCCCCACAGGCAATTGAAATGTGCAGTATCTGACCCAGGAGAAACATGACCCTGGGGGGCTACCTTGAGGTAAGGAAAACTCCATGCCCCAGTGATAGGGAAATCCAGACAATTAAAAAGCGAGGCAGAGATCTCTGAGATTTGACTAGTTGTGCCTGCCAGTGAGGCCTGGCTCTGGCTGCTGAGAGAAGGGTAGTGATACTCCCCCCTCCCCCCGCCCATGTTGCTAGTGCTCTGTAAGACTGTGGTGCAGTGGGTCTCCTTAGGGAAGAGTGAAAACATTGGGAGGGGAGGGAAAGAATACATTGGGCCTGCCCAAAAGATGACTTCTTGTGGTAGGAGATCAAAGCCAGGTCATTGGGTGTTAGGAGTATTGGACCAGAGAGAACAATAGGATATGGGGACACTGGGGAGCAGAGGGGAGGTGAGGCAACAGGACCCTTAGATGGAGCAATTTGTACTTTGTTTACACAGCTGAGCAGGTGTCAGCTCTGCCACTGTTGAGGAACTGGTCTATGCACCAGCCTATTGAACAATCTCTAATTCACAGCTAAATCAGCTCCTCTGCACGATGTGGAGAAATGAGGAAGGGCAGCTAACATGGCAGGGACTTCCCTAAAGACTAATGGGTTTCCTCACGGGCCCATAGGAGGGTCTGAAACCTGTTGTCTATGGGGAAAACACATAGAGTTAGCAGGTCTGGAGTGTTTTTGCTAGAAAGTGAGGTGTAGGGAGGAAAGATGAAAAATTACAAAAATCTATTTTAGGATGCCATCATTCAAAGAACTTCTTGTCTGGTTCATTTAACATTTGATAGAAAAATTCTATGTACATCAATCCCAGATATATCCTAGCAATTTTGAGATCCATGACTTTTTTGTGGATTTTCAGTTATGGTCAAAATTGATCTTAAAATGGAAACCAAGTTATAAATGAAACTATAAAATAGCTCCTGCCACTACATCGTACAATTATAATATAATTAAGATGTTTTCAAGTAACCATTCACTGATTCTTGATCCATTTGAGCTATATTTAGATATTTATTACTTTGTTTTTTTCTATTAAGCTTCCTCCCCTAAAAGCCTATTTAAGTTCTTGATCATTCTGACATGAAGAGCTCTTAGCTTTAAAATGTAGCATACTTTGGGACTTACTGTGCATTCTGAAATTTGGAAATCCTTCTCAAGTTGAATCCTGTTCTATGTATCTATCATCTTGCAAGGTGCTGATAATCCCAATCATATTTTTCTCCTCACACACAATTTGTTTTTGAATGAAGTTGAATATATTGTTTTTGTGATTAATAAATGTGAAACTTTCAATTACAAGAATTTTTATACTGCACATCAGATCACTGTTAATTCTGAGCACTCTTCTTTTCTTCAGTAAATTTTCATTATCATTCCCTACTATCTAATGTAAAAGTGACAAAGAGTCCTGTGGCACCTTAAAGACTAACTAAAATTTTTTTAGAGCATAAGCTTTCGTGGGCTAATACCCACTTCGTCGGATGCATGCAGTGGAAGTATCCAGGGGCAGGTATAAATAGGTAGGCAAGAACCAGGTGGGAGATAACAAGGTTAGTCCAATCAGGCTGAACCAGCTTGTTATCTCTAATCAGGGAGGGTGAGGTGTTCCTCTAGCAGTTGAACTGGAGGTGTGAATAGCGAGAGAAGAGAAGCTGCTTTTGTAGTTAGCTAGCCATTCAAAATCTCTATTCAGTCCCAAATTGATTGTGTCAAATTTACAAATGAATTGCAGCTCTGCAGTTTCTCTTTGCAGTCTGGACTTGAAGTTTTTTTGCTGCAAAATGCTGACCTTTAAATCTTCTATGGTGTGTCCGGTGAGGTTGAAGTGCTCTCCTACAGGTTTTTGAATATTGCCATTCCTGATATCTGATTTGTGTCCATTTATCCTTTTTCGTAGGGACTGTCCAGTTTGGCCGATGTACATAGCAGAGGGACATTGCTGGCACATAATGGCGTATATTACATTGGTAGATGTGCAGGTGAATGAACCAGTGATGGTGTGGCTGATCTGGTTTGGTCCTGTGATGGTGTTGCTGGTGTAGATGTGTGGGCAGAGTTGGCATCGAGGTTTATTGCATGGATTGGTTCCTGAGTTAGAGTTATAATGGCGTGGTGTGCTGTTGCTGGTGAGAATATGCTTGAGGTTGGCAGGTTGTCTGTAGGCCAGGACTGGCCTGCCTCCCAAGGCCTGTGAAAGTGAAGGATTGTTGTCCAGGATGGGTTGTAGATCACTGATGATGCGTTGGAGAGGCTTTAACTGAGGACTGTAGGTGATGGCCAGTGGTGATCTGTTGTTTTCTTTCTTGGGCTTGTCTTGCAGCAGCAGGCTTCTGGGTACACATTGGGCTCTGCTGATCTGTGTCCTTATTTCCTTGTGCGGGTATTGTAGTTTTGAGAAAGCTTGGTGGAGATCTTGTAGGTGTTGGTCTCTGTCTGAGGGATTGGAGCAAATACGATTGTACCTCAGTGCTTGGCTGTAGACAATGGATCGTGTGGTGTGCCCGGGGTGGAAGCTGGTGGCATGAAGGTAGGCATAGCTGTCGGTAGGTTTTCGGTATAGGGTGGTGTTGATGTGGCCATCATTAATTTGCACCGTGGTGTCCAGGAAGTGGACCTCCCGTGTAGACTGGTCCAGGCTGAGGTGGATGGTGGGGTGGAAACTGTTGAAATCATGGTGGAATTCTTCCAGAGTTTCTTTCCCATGGGTCCAGATGATGAAGATGTCATCAATGTAGCGTAGATAGAGGAGGGGCGTGAGTGAACGAGATTTGAGGAAGCGTTGTTCCAGGTCAGCCATAAAGATGTTGGCATACTGTGGGGCCATGCGGGTGCCCATAGCGGTGCCACTGGTCTGGAGGTATATATTGTCACCAAATTTGAAATAATTGTGTGTGAGGATAAAGTCACAGAGCTCAGCAACCACTTGTGCTGTGGCATCATCAGGGATACTATTCCTGACAGCATGTATTCCATCTTTGTGTGGGATGTTTGTGTAGAGAGCCTCTACATCCATGGTGGCTAGGATGGTGTTTTCTGGAAGGTCACCAATGCATTGTAGTTTTCTCAGGAAGTCGGTGGTGTCACGGAGATAGCTGGGAGTGCTGGTGGCGTAGGGTCTGAGTACAGTGTCCACATATCCAGACAGTCCTTCACTGTCACTGAAAGTGACAATCCCTCACTGTCACTGAAAGTGACAATCCCTCACTTTCACAGGCCTTGGGAGGCAGGCCAGTCCTGGCCTACAGACAGCCTGCCAACCTCAAGCATATTCTCACCAGCAACAGCACACCGCGCCATTATAACTCTAACTCAGGAACCAATCCATGCAATAAACCTCGATGCCAACTCTGCCCACACATCTACACCAGCAACACCATCACAGGACCAAACCAGATCAGCCACACCATCACTGGTTCATTCACCTGCACATCTACCAATGTAATATACGCCATTATGTGCCAGCAATGTCCCTCTGCTATGTACATCGGCCAAACTGGACAGTCCCTACGAAAAAGGATAAATGGACACAAATCAGATATCAGGAATGGCAATATTCAAAAACCTGTAGGAGAGCACTTCAACCTCACCGGACACACCATAGAAGATTTAAAGGTCAGCATTTTGCAGCAAAAAAACTTCAAGTCCAGACTGCAAAGAGAAACTGCAGAGCTGCAATTCATTTGTAAATTTGACACAATCAATTTGGGACTGAATAGAGATTTTGAATGGCTAGCTAACTACAAAAGCAGCTTCTCTTCTCTCGCTATTCACACCTCCAGTTCAACTGCTAGAGGAACACCTCACCCTCCCTGATTAGAGATAACAAGCTGGTTCAGCCTGATTGGACTAACCTTGTTATCTCCCACCTGGTTCTTGCCTACCTATTTATACCTGCCCCTGGATACTTCCACTGCATGCATCCGACGAAGTGGGTATTAGCCCACGAAAGCTTATGCTCTAAAAAAATTTTAGTTAGTCTTTAAGGTGCCACAGGACTCTTTGTCACTTCTGCAATTCCAGACTAACACGGCTACCCCTCTGATTCTATCTAATGCAGTTTCTCTTTTTCTACCTGAGTCGATTATCTTCACCTTATATAAAAACACAAGAACTTTTACTCTACCTCATGTTTGATGATTTTCTGTCTTCTGATTCTCCCTCCACATAACAGCTATTATTAATGATCTCTTTTTCAGCAGCACATTTCCTGAAGCTTTTAAAGTGGCTACTTTCCCTGCACCCTTCCTTAAGAAGTCTTTATGCAGTTCAAATCTATTGCTAACTATTATACTTTTTCTAACCTTCTATTTCTTGCTAAAGTTCTTTAAAAGATATTCTGTTCTTAACTTTCCAAACACCTTGTTAATAATAATCTCTTTGATTGTTTCCAGCTAGGATATATTTTCATCTCTGGCATAGCACAAAACTGCTCTGTTCCACTTACAGAGTTGAAGATCTCTTCAATCTTAGCTAGTGATCATGGTTCAATCCTCCTCCTCATTATTTTAGACTACAGTACTGAATTTGACAATATTGACCTTAATATTTTATTGCATGGACCACATGACAATATTTCTAGTTTCCAACTGCTTTATTCCCATGTCTTCACTTGCTCCTCTATTTATTATGTCCATATGCTTTTGAAACATTTATTAGAGTCCTGTCCTCTTTTTATTTGTGTCTTTATCTTCTTTCTCTCAATTACTTGAGTAATATTGAAAAAATAATAATAATCATACTTGACAACTTGGGTTTATAATGAAACTCATGACAGAACCTTTACTTAGAGCCTCTAGTAGGTGCTACGTACAGATGTTAATGAATTTTTGCTATTGATTTCAACAGAAGCAGGACCTTATTTTGTTAGAGGTACTTTCATTTTTGTTCAGTAAGGAAGATCTTGTGTTCCTCAAATTGTACAATTTAACATAGAATACTTGCATGTCAATTCACTCATAATAGCTAATTAAATATTTCCCATATACATTTCATATTATGACTTTAGTATCAAATGTTCTCCAACTATCAGTTATTTATGTATAGGCATGCATAAAGCACTAATCATTGGCTTATTTGAGCACTTCACAATGATTAAAGATACATCAAAATTACTTTGAGATGGCACAACACTTCTCTCCCTGCTTTGAAGCTGTTTCTTTGCCATAAGATTCTATTGGGTGAGCCCTCCTTTGTTGTATGTCATTATCACAAGATTGTTAGGAAAATCATCATTTAAACAGGTGTGCCAAGAAGTGTGCTTGAAGGTCATATGATTTGGGGATCTTGTTTGGAATCAGCTTCCTGAGGATGTATATTTTACAACTGTGGACTTGTTACTGAGAACATCCTTCCCACAACATGAAACCTGCACTTTGTCAGCTAAAGTGTGGGCAGAACGGTCATTGTGAGAAACTTTAAGAGACAGTTGTGAGGAAACTGGGCCTAACCTTTCTTAGGTGTGATGGTGAGGAAAAGGACCTGGACAAAGTCTACAAGTTATGCACTTTCAATACGCAGAGGCACTCTCCAGCTTTTATTTATCCTTCTTTCTCTCTTTTTTTCTCTCTTTCTCTTGTGTAATTTTAGCTGGAAATCCTGTCCCAGACTTATTAAGTCTGTGTCTGCCAGACCAACTGTCATAACCCGAACCAAAGTACTCCCTGTTGTGCTATAGTCTTCATCACAACCAGATGATGATCCTGTAATATTTGTCCACTGCTAAGTCATTCCAACTTTGTTTTTCAATAGGAAACCATTCATTTGGGATACTGTTCTTTAGTTAGGCTACTACCGCAGAAAATTTACTTTTTCAAATGGCCCAGTAAAATTATTTTAACTGTGTTATCTAAAGGGGAATTACTTACTTGCAATTCTGATTCACTGAATATATTACTGTGCAAAATTCTCAGCCTGGGTCATGTGCTTCCCCGACATAAGACAGCTGAATCTCCCAGAGCTCAAGTTTGTGGTCTCTAAAGCTAGGGCACAGCTATCCCACTACTGGTAATCACATAGTGCCTGGACCCTAGCCACAGCACTTGGAACAATCCAGTATGTTCTGGGCAGTACATAAAGCAATGGCTCCTTAAAGAAATAAACAGTAGATCCCAAAACACAATGACTGAAAATTAATGTTTCAAGTAAAAACATATAAAGATAACTACTGACCTTGAAATGGTTCCTCTGTAAATTTTGAAGGGACATGAGGGGCATGAGCGCATATCTTCAGGGAAGCATAACTGGAATTTAAGTATATTCACTTTCTCTAAAAATACATGTGTAAATTATAAACAAGGTGACAGAATCCAGATCTGAATTTCAAACTTCCCAAATTCTGGGATGTTCAGATCTGGGTTTGATTTGGCCTGTGTTTAATTAGAGAAACTGAGATCAAACACGAAATCTGGACATGAGTTTGGATTCCAACATGCACAAAGTTTGGGGATATTTGGAACTGGGAATTTGTTTTGGATTCAGCTATTGCATATATTCTTTTTGTGACATAGTAGGAAGGAAGAAAAGAGAAGGTCACAGACCAAACTGAGTTCAAGTTTGGGAATATGTGTATTTGTTTTGAATGAAGCATGTGGATTGAAGTAAATGCACAGAATGTATGAAAATTCTCTGAACTACACATGACTCTGAACTACACATAAAAAACAAAGCATCTTAATATCACCCAGACAGACCTATATTCTATCAAAAGCCAGTAGTAGCACGTGAAATGGCAGAAGAGACAAAATTAGTGATACTTCCTAGCCTGGTCCTCAACTAGGTTCCCTTTCCACCACTTTCAATTTGTAACCAAAGCCTTAATAACCTTGGCCTATGGCTGTCTATGCACTGTGAAAAAATTAAAAGGTTAAAGATTAGCAAACAAAAGCTTTAATACACTGTCACCATGTTGCAGCAGTAGCAGATAAGCTGGCCTTATCCACTGCAGACTACCACAAACTTTTCAGAGAAGAAAGTGAATTTCAGAGACAAATCATATGCATTGAACTACAGAGGACCAAGAAACACAGGCCCAATCCCACCCATGCAAAGTTTATTTTTACTTAGCTAAGGGCAGCCAAATACAAATATTCCACTGCACAAAAACTACAGATGACATGGGGGAGGTGGATTTTGTTTTGCTTTTGTCTATATCTCAACTGTCATGTTTTGGTTTTGCCTAAAAAGGGCTAAAACCTGTCTGATTCACGGTTCTGTTTTTTAGAATCATGTACCACAGGAATAGAGTATTTCACATGATTTGAATGTCTTCTCCTTAACTGTTACCCACAGATTGAAATAATACTTTCTTCCTATCCAATAAATAATTCTTACCCTACTTCTACTAAGAAGGAAATACAGTTTAAAAAATGAAACCCCACAAAGAATGTAAGAGCGTGCAGTAAACCAGCCTGCCCATTGCCCAGCTACATGTACAAGCTCACAGTAAATCACAGCAGCAGTGCACTAAAACTACATAGAAGAGGACACACTAAATCACCCTCTACTTTGTATTAAATATAAGAACACAAAGAATATAAATGTAAAAGTGGGGGGAAGCATCTATAACTAGAGATGAGGGAGGTTTCAAATATTTTGGAATTTTGTTTAAATAAATAAGCAAAAGTCTGGCTATTTAACAAAGCTATCCCAATCTGTATAGGCCTTACAGACCCATTCTCTAAAAACTTCTGTGACAAACCTCATTCCCTTGCCTGGAAGTAGGTAAAGGCACAGATCAATAAGGAAAACCAAAAAAGAAAGGATCACAGCATCCAGACCAGCCTACAATGGAAAAAGTCTCTCTGACCTAGCGCTACCAACTGAGGATCTAAGACCAACAGTGGATCTGTTATGCTCCTGCGTATCCTTACAGAATAGTTTTGAACATCAAAATATACTTCTTTTCCAAGGGTTTAAAATGGCCATAACATCTCCTTCCTCCATGTCTTTCCCAAGTAGCTTTCTTCTGCAGTTGATTGCAGGGAATGGGATGAAAAGGATATAGTTTTGTGTATTTAGGAAAGTGACAATATTTGATGGGATAGTGTGACAAATGAGATAGATTTAGAAAAAAAGAGGTTAGGTAAGCTGCTGGCTGGCCATTATTTACTTCCGAGCCATCCTGTAATCACATGTTGAATTACATGCTCATTTTTTCTGCAATTAATTATTAGTTACAGCACCAGAATTTAATTTAGCACCTTAGCATCATCTTAGCATGAAGGGAGACTCTAACAAGAGTTTCCACTGGTACATGAATGTGATGTGGTTAAAACAATAGAGAAGGTGAGGTTCTTAGATACTAGAAGGATTGGTGTGAAAAATACTTTTTGACAGACAGAGAATGCTAACTCATTCTTGTCCCGACTGATGATCTACATTTGTGACCTCCTTCTTAATACGTTAAATTGGCACATGTAATTAGTTTGCCTGTCTATAAAAGTAAACCAAGGCTGATATGCTTAGAAAAATAGGATATTGAGAAAGGCTAGGTCACTGGACTCACAAAGGATGCTGGATTGGCATTTCAATTGATATATTACAGTAAAATTTACTCTTCAAGGAGGTCTGTTTGTTCATAGTGCAATTTTTGTACTATGTGTTTTAGTAAAAGTTGTGACCTGATTTATTCTTTGTGACCCAGAAATATCTTGATACCAACTGGCAGAGAGCACAGGGGGTGCATAGGCTTTTACAGGAATCCTCCAGGTTGGATATATATATAATAGTTCCCTAAAAGGTGCATGTGAGGTCTCCCTCAAGAGTCATTAGTCCACTGGTCATCATAATCATTGCAAAATGTATGTATGGATAATATTCATGGGTTGTCTCTTATTGAAAATTATGGTCCTTAGGTTGGCAACCAGGACGTGACATATCTTGGACAGGTTCCTTTTCTGGCAGGGAATAACAGAGACTTCTCTCTCTCCCTGGATCTTCATCTATTGTGTATCTCACAATGAATGCCTATTTGCATACTAAGATAGATGCTGAGTAAGAGATTATGAAATCTACAAAAGAGGAGCATACAGGAAAAAAACCACAGCAGGAGGCATCATGTTTATGAATAAAATGGATTGTTCTGATATCTGGGGGTGCAAAAAGACATGTGGGAACTTTCACCAAGACAAGCTGATAGCATGACTTGTCTCAGGATGGGAAGCTCACAGCCAAGCCAGGCAGTAACACACTGGAAAGATTTTGTTCTATAAGACATGAAAGTATCTAGTTAGGTATCTAGGTTCCAAAACGTATGTTATGTGACAATTTGTTTCCCATACTTCTACCTGCCGTCACTTGGATTTCTATATTTTGTTAAATAAGCTTTTACTTGTTTTCACTATAAACATATTAAAGTGTGTGTGTGTGTGTGTGTGTGTGTGTGTGTGTGTGTGTGAAGGTGATCTGAAGTAAAAGTGGTAAGCTGGGGTGTATTGTTTCATTACAAGCAGTGAATATGTGAATAATATGAGTGTCCAATGGAATAGGAGCTGGACACTCCATGGGGCCTGTATAGTCCTACAGGGGAATGCTGCGTTGCCCATGGATGTTGGAGTTTGAGAGCTGACCCCTGGCAGACACAGACGTGGCTTCCCCATGCTAAGGACAAGTGGTAACATGGTGCCTCACAACCCTGGATACCTCTGGGAAGCATCCTGTTCTTTCTATGGCAAGTAGAGAGAAGAAGTGGTGGCTTGACAGGGTTCAGTTTGGAAAGAAGAGCCAACTCATGAGAACAAGACTTTTAATAAAAATAATGTATTATTCAAAAAGAGTAACTACCAGTGTTTTTCCATGCTTTCTAAAACCAAAACTATTTAGTATTTGCTGCGCCTACTCTAAGATTTGAAGAATAAACATATTTATTTAATAGATTCCCCTTATGCAGTCAAACTTAAAGTGTATAACACTCTACATACCAAACGTTATCTACATTAGCACCTCTTGTTAACTAGACAGTAGTTTTACTTATTGCATTTGCTGTGCCAAATAGCACCTACTGATTCTGCATGCTCAATTATCTATTCTTAACAGGAACACATTATTTTAATATCTGCTTTTTACTGTAGTCAGCAAATATTGTGTATTTTGTTTAAATTGACATGTCATATCTTATTATAAAATATGAAAAGAAATGGCTGGGACTCTCAGGGTTAGGCAGAATCATTTTACTGTGGTTTGGCTCACACATATAGCATATTTTCTGTCAGGCAAGCCTCAACAAGGCTGTGAGAATTGAGAGCAACCAATAAAATAAACAAAAAGAGTAAAATGTGAAATATGAACTAATGATCCATTGTTTACTTTTTTATTAAATTAAATACAGATCTCCCTGCATGTTAACCTACTGTTGGACTAGAAAATATAAATATTCCCGTTATAAGATGCCTAATAACTAAGATAAATCAGATTTAAGATTTGTGTTAGCTAAAATTGATAGCAAGATTTGTGTTTAGAAACAATAACATCTGAAAATAAAGTGGCAATCTTTAAGGGTTCTCATTGATTGTGGCTTATTATGCAATTATCTTAATGCTGAGCTGAAGGGTAAATAGAAGCTGCTCATCACAATCTCACCATGAAATCAAGACAGTGAGACTAAACAAGTTGAACATTCAGTTATAGTACCAACCATAGTTACTGATTATACAATAGGACCAACTATCAAAATACTGCAATAAAAGACAAAGAGACTTAAAAATAGGATGACTTCCAGTTATCTGAATGAAGTAATAAATCATTCTTCCATTCCCTTTTTTCTTGCAAAGGTGTAGGAAAACATAGTAGTTTATTGTGAAGTAGGTGAAAGAATATTACTAAATTATTAATTGATGTGACATTTACCTTACTCTGTTAAAGTGAAACTTCTTGCTTGGAGACTTTATACACTGACAAAGCTTCATATGTTTGATATCTCAAGAAGATCATTTGAAATTTCTTCACTTCCAACATTTTTGTGCTGGAAAGATTGGTTGCTCACATGATTTCTCCCGAAGATGAGATACCTTATATGAACCAATTCACTTGCCAAAATATTTAATTTCACAAAAAGAACTAGGGGAAAAAATTGCCTCAGAAATACTGACCTTTATTTATATCAGATAAATTTACAATTTGTATATAACAGTATTCCCAATGGAGTTGAAGCCATAAAAGAGTAAACAGAAATGGTTTACAAATAAATATAGCACTTATATTTTTGTCTTCAAGAAAATTACTTTAGAAATATCAAGGTGATAGTGGGTGACAAAAGATTGCTATCAAAAAAGCTAGATCCAGTTAGGTTGCCTTGCTGTTTTTATTTGCATATCATTACACAAAATACTCTGTCATACAGTTGTACTGGGAGGTTTTGGCAGTCATCCAACATGATTTATAGTACACTACTCAAATTGCTGGTGTATGTTCTGTCTTTGACCCAGTCAGATTTAGATGTTTGCAGTTACTAGAAAGATAGGTCAGTAGGGTATTCCCTAATATTGACCAGTCTTTTAGCTACAGGTATGGTTAGCTAGACGCAGGCCTACATATTTCTAGGTTATATTTTTGTAGCTGTCTTTCTCCAGTAAATTTAGCATTTCCTAGAAAAGGCTTAGTATAGGCTTGGGTTGGGAGAAGCTGTTCCTTTGTAATAATTTTAATACTGATAGACACATTATATCCCCAAGAGAATTTGTTATATGTGATTTTCATTTTAAAGAGCAACAGATTGCTGAGTGGGGCAAAGCTCCCATTATAGAATTTCCTGTTTTAAAGGAGTTCTCATTTTTTAAGGATTATCACTTCATTGAGAGGATTCCCTCCTTATGAGATTTACAAACATATGAAACCTGCTCCCTTTGAAAGTTTTCACCCATCAGAAAGACTCCTCTACTTTTGAGATTTATATTAGGTTTTTGCCATATATTAGGTTGTTTCTTCATTTAAGCTGTATCTTTGCACTGAGGAGGGAGTCAATGACTATTGCTTGATTTCCCTCATAAGAACTGTTAGATCACCTGGCTCAGGGATTTGGTAATAAGCATGGAGACTTTCAATTCTAATTGATAGATCAAAGTGAGCTCAGGTTAAGAAGCACACAACCTAACACCTGTTTGGTGGCCTCTGCTTTCAGTTCAGAGCCTAGTGGACAAGAAGACTCATTGCAACTAGCATCTATGTTGCTAGACACAGCAAGAAACCAAACAGTGAATAGGCATGAGGACTAAACAACCCTTCATTCCTAAAGATCATCCTTTGCAGGTCAAGTTTTGATAAACTGAAGGATCATTGTGGGGAAGCATGCAATGTAGCTGCTCAGTATATATCTTCTCTCCTGATTGTTATCCTGACAAATTCCATAAACTTACAAAGACATCCCAGGACTAGTAAGGCTACAAAAACCCTGCAATAAACATGCAAAGAAATGTCTGTTACTGAAGAATGTCTGTTACTGAAGACGATATTAGGGTTTTGTTGAAAGTGAATTACGTTTCTTTATATTAATCAGTGCTGGTTTTGTGACCAATGCTTGGTTTGACTGGGACAGAAAATGCTATGTATTTATAAGCCTCTAAGTGAAATCATATGGTGTTTCCACCTTAACAAATCTGATGGGTGGAATTCAGTATGAAACATATAGTATAGGTTATCTTCATAACTCATTATCATAGACATAGTTAAATAATTAATTCTTATATATTGTTCAAGAAAATTAATTCAGTCTCATGAAGTACTTTTTAGGAGATGGATCAATACCACTGTGGCTCTGGGGAGAAAAAGCAGAAATGCAGACTATCCTATAAATAGGCCATAGCACTAATTCATTATTATAGGCAAAGAAATTACCAATAATAAAAATAATCATGCCACCACTTTAGGGTATCTTTCTGTGAGGAAAGAAGGTCCAATTTTTAAACACCTTCAATTCCTTCCTCTGCCCCAAATATGAATAGGGCTTTTTTATCAGAAAT
Source organism: Dermatemys mawii (assembly GCA_007922305.1). NCBI lineage: Eukaryota > Metazoa > Chordata > Testudines > Dermatemydidae > Dermatemys > Dermatemys mawii. The sequence goes on along the minus strand of ML677334.1, from coordinate 76,167,842 downwards.
TTCATATAATCATTGTGTGACCAAATAGTGTTGGCTTGCAAAAGAAAGAAAGCTTTTGTCTAGGGATGTCAACCAATTAAAAAAATTAATCATGATTAATAGCATGATTAAAAAAATTAATTGTGATTAATCACGCTGTTAAAAATGATAGAATACCATTTATTTAAATATTTTTGAATGCTTTCTACGTTTTCAAATATATTGATTTCAGTTACAACACAGAATGCAAAGTGTACAGTGCTCACTTTATATTTATTTTTGATTACAAATGTGTGTTGTAAAAAACAAAATAGTATTTTTCAATTCACTTCATACAAGTACTGTAGTGCAATCTCTTTATCATGGAAGTTGAACTTACAAAGGTAGAATTATGTGAAAAAAAACCTGCACTCAAAAATAAAACAATGTAACACTTGTCCACTCTGTCCTACTTCTTGTTTAGTCAATCACTAAGACAAACAAGTTAATTTACATTTGCTGGACATAATGCTGCCTGCTTCTTATTTAACAGTGTCACCTGAAAGTGAGAATAGGTGTTTGCATGGCATTGTAGCAGCCAGAATTGCAAGATATTTACATGCCCGATACACTAAAGATTCATATGTCCCTTCATGCTTCATCCACCATTCCAGAAGACTTGTGTCCATGCTGATGATCTGCTCGATAACGATCCAAAGCAGTGCAGACCAACACATGTTCACTTTCATCATCTGAGTCACATGCCACCAGAAGAAAATTGATTTTCTTTTTTGGTGGTTCAGGTTCTGCACTGGTATGTTACTCTTGTAAGACTTCTGAAAGCATGCTCCAACTTCATCCAGGAGCAGATTTACCATGAAACAAACCATGCAGTGGCATGGGGCCCCCCAATGATAGGGGGCCCTCCAAAATGCAGGACAAATATTTGACAACCTGCCCCTGAATTCCATCCAGTGGCACAGCAGGGGTCAGGCAGTCAGGCTGCCTGCATGTCATGGCCGGTGACTCCACACCGCTCCCGGAAGTGGCTGGCTGCTGGCACATCTCTGCACTCCCCTGGCGCTCTGCATGCTGCCCTCACCCTGGGCAGTGCACAGATTCCCGCTGCCCTCCTTCCTGCAATGGGCGTGCCAGCAGCAGAACTAAGGTGGCTCCCTGCCCACTCCGCCTCCCTCTCTCCACGCATCTTCACTCCCAAAAATGGCTGGCATGTCTCTGTGGTCCCTGGGGGAGGCGATGTGTCTCTATGCACAGTTCCTGCCCCAAGCACTGACTCTGCAGCTCCCATTGGCTGGGAACTATGCATGCAGAGATCCCCCTCTCACCATCTCTAGGAGCCACTCCAAGAAGGGTGTGTGTGCTGATCAGTTTGTGAGCAGTGCCGCCTGAGATAAGCGCCGCTCCCTTTCCTCCCACCCATACCTCGACCCCCGCCCTAACCAAGGTACCTCACTTTATTTTAATTTACTTCCCATTACTTATAATAGAGGAGGAGAAGGAGGAGGAAGAAAAAAGAATGAAATGTGCGGGGGGAGATAAGAGAGAATGTTCTTTTTCTTGGCTGGGTTCTGAGGTGGGGCCCCGAAAAAGAAGCTGCGCACAGGGCCCCACTAACTCTAAATCTGCCACTGACCTGATTTTGGAAGGCATTTCAGATTCTTAAACCTTGGGTCAAGTGCTGTAGCTATTTTTAGAAATCTCAGGTTGGTATCTTCTTTGAATTTTGTCAAATCTTAAAATGAAGAACATGCATTGGGTCATCATCGAGACTGCTATAACATCAAATATATCATGGAATGCAGGTAAAACAGAGCAGGAGACATACCATTCTCCCCCAAGGAGTTTAGTCACAAATTTAATTAACACTTTTTTTTAATCACGGAAGCATGTCCTCTGGAATGGAATAGTAGGACTAACTGGACTTGTAGGCACTAAAGCTTTACATTGTTTTATTTTGAAGTGCAGTGATGTAACAAAACCCCTTAAATTTGTAAGCTGTACTTTCACTTTAATTGCACTACAGCACTTGTATGAGGTGAATTGGAAAAAACTATTTCTTTTGTTTATATTATTATTACAAATATTTGCACTGTAAAAATGATAAAGTGAACACTATACACTTTGTATTCTGTGCTTTAATTGAAATCAATATATTTGAAAATCTAGAAAAACATCCAAAATTTTTATTTAAATTGGTATTCTATTGTGTAACAGTGTGATTAAAACTGTGATTAATAATCATGATTAATTTTTCTGAGTTAATCACGTGTGTTAACTGCGATTAATTGACAGTCCTACTTTTTTCCTCTCAGGGTAGCACATGAACCTGTGAGCTCATTGTACCATTTCAGAATATATTGATATCTATGCATAGCTATCTCTGCTTCTGAACTAATTTTCCATTATAATCACAAACTGTGATTGAGTTGGTCTTTAGGACTTTTACTCGGGTTACTGTTCATTCACTGGAACCTTGGTAAAATGTCATTTTTTTCTATGCTACTTTCTCCATGCATTTCATATCTGCAAATATTATATAGTCTTACATGTCTTCTGCTAATTCCAGAGACATTCATAATATATGAAATTTCCTCATTAATAGCCCAGTTAATAGCCTGCAAAGTAAGCATCTTCAATTGCCATTGGGTATAATGGAACTGAGGTATTTACTATCTTCAAGACTGAGTCTTGGGGTGTGATCCACAAAAGTACTTAGGCTCCTAAACCCCAGACATAGACATCTAAGTTCCAAATTTGGCTCCACTGTGATCCACAAAACTCCCACCAAACCCCGCAGGCACCTAAACTCACTTAGGGCCTAACCTGTAGTGCTAAAAGTTCCCTAGGCATCAATGTTTCTGCTCTAACCACTGAGCTATGGGATATTCTGTTGGTGGTGGTAAGGGCAAGGGCTTCCGCAATCTCTCCTGTTGAACCTGTCCCACTTTGGATAAATAATGAAAGAGTGGTTGGACCAGGTAGATTGGATCCAGAGTCTCTCACCACCCATCCAAAGACTATTCCACTGTTAAGTTATAAGGTGGGGTAGCAACCCCACCACCACTATTTTGTTTGCAGTGGGGCATGTACTTAATTTGTTCCCCCAAAAGGCATCATAGACAGCTAAACTGCCTGACTCCAGGCAGCTGATTCCTGTTGGTGGATTACTAAACAGAAACAGGTACCTCCCTGCAGCCCAGTCTAAGGCTATGCCTACACTACCATGGTAAGTCGACCTAAGTTACACAACTCCAGCTTACGTAACTCAGCTGGAGTCAATGTAGCCGAGGTCAATTTACTGTGGTGTCTACAGCACATTGGGTTGACAGGAGACCGTCTCCTGTCAACTTACCTTACTCTTCTGATTCAGGGTGGTGTATCAGGGTTGACCAGAGAGAGATCTGCAGTTAATTTAGTGAGTCTTTACTAGACCTGCTAAATCAGCTCCTGGTGCATGGATCGTCAAAGCCTCAATCTGGCAGTAGGGTAGGCATAGCCCTAGGCGCATACCTCTGAGAAAGGGATGGGACTTAACTCACAGTCCTCTGATCTCTCCCTAGCTAGCATAGGCAACTCCTTACCTAGAGTCCTGGCTCTTGCGGATCACATTCTAAGGTGGGTATCTCTCCCTGTTCGTTAGCATAGACGCCTAAACTGGCTTTGTTGATTACAGTGTTGTTACTGTGATTTTTCTAGGTGCCTAAAAGGCAGGTGTCCTGACACTCAGCATTGCAACGCTTAAGTCCTTTTGTGGATCCCACTCTAAGTGCTCTGGAGCTTATATTGCACATATGTTTTCATATTCTTATGTAAACTGATCCATAGATATCATTTTTTAAATAAATACATATGAAAACAGGACAGGTGACATTCCTCCAGATGTTGTTTTCCTAGGTTTTGAGTCTTGATGTGATTTCACTGCATACTCTAATCAGAACAACAAGCATTCGAAACATTAAATGATCCTCACACTTAACTGAAGATCTGCTGGATTATGCAAAGAGATTTCCACTAGATGAATGCCAGCTTAGTTTTTCTGCAATGCTGGTTAACCTGACTAGGGTTTGTAGTGGAACTCCTCTAGTTTACAAAGCCTCCCCAGACAGAATTAAGCAGGCTGAGCAATAATATTTCTTGGACAACAAAGGCCAGCATCTCAAAGGTACTGAAATAAATGGGAGTTAGGCACCTAAATACCTTTGAGGACCTGGGTCAAAAATCTCCAAGTGGGAACCAGCCAAAACAGGTTCAAGTGATCCTGAGAATATTTAATAATAGGAGAGGATAACTACAGAAGGAAGGTTTGGTCATGAGAGTAGCCCATAAAGTCAACACACTTGAGTGTTGGCTTCCTCTGTTCAAGTAATTGCTACATACACCTGATCTAGGAACATGTTGAGGAAATAAAATAGTCATTTTTGAAATGTGACAGTTTACCTCATTTTAGCAGGGGGTTCATATTTGAGATTTAAAAGACTAAAGATATCATATTGTACAATGTAAAAACTACTGACACAGCTGAATCCTTAGCTAGTGTAAATCAGTTTAGCCCCATTGATTTCAGAGGACCTATGTGATTTACATCCTCTGAGGATCAGTTCCTCATTTCGTTTTTCCCCAAGGATCAAATCTTCCTCATTGTTGAAAGAAGGTCAAAGTTGCTAAGACTGTGCAATCTTAATTTGGCCCTCATGCGTCTATAAATTAAGAGTATGTGATCACACCCTATTTTCCCATAGCACTCTTGCCTTATTCAGTGCACAAGATAACAGCAACAGGAAACAATTTAATATTTCTTTTATCTTCCTCACTGAATCTATGGACCAGAGCCTTGTTTATCACCCAAATCCTGCACTGAATACAGAATTATGAATTTCCTCATGGCCTTTGCCATAGTGCCTATCACAGTAATACATGAATCCTTCACAAAGATCAATGAATATCTGACTGCTTCATGAAGCCCCCTGGTGATGTAAGGAAGTATTGTTATCCCCATTTTACAGCTTAGAACTGATGCACAGAGAGGTTAACATCAAAATTGTCAAAAATGTCTACCAGTTTTGGGTGCTCAACTTGAGACACCTAGGGCCCAAGTTTGTAGAGTACTTTGCATTTTTATAATAAGATATTTTCAGAGCACAGATCCTTCTGACTTCAGCTCCAGGTGTGAGTGCTCAGTTCTGTTGCTGATTAAACCCCCAGGTGCCTCAAAATGGGAAACCAGAAAATAAGAAACGCACAGTTTGTGGCCTGTTGTGAAAAGTTTGATTTAAATGACTTGTCCTGCATCACACAGGTACTTTGTGGTAGAAACAGGGATGGAATCCAATTGTGTAGGATGGCACGCAACTGCCTTAACCTCAAAGACTGTCTTTCCATCCCTAGAGACCCGTGTCTTATTCAATACCCACCTGCCAACTTCTGCAGCAAATAAGGCAAGGTCCAATGGAAAATAGCTTAATTCACTGCAAAATCTGATTAATTCCCTGAAGGCCTGTGGAAAACACAGAATGTGATCACATAATTTAAGTCTATACCATAATACATATGCACAAGCTTCACCTAAAAGAGTAATTTGTACCAGCTCTGCCTATAAAGAAGACCAAAAAAAAAAGAAGAGGAAAAAAAAGCCATGCTCCCATACATTGGCAACCTATTTTATCTTAATATTTTTTACAGTTCCAGAACACTGTATTTACTAATAAATTACTAAGATTTCATCATGTCAAAGAGTAGGGTGGGAATGCCATTCTGACTGCTGAAGAAGTGTTATAGTTCAAATGTAGCTGTACATTAACTGGGAGACAATTGCAATGATTGATAAATTGTTTAGCCAAATCATAGTGTTCATTCATTCCTGTGGATAAAGAAAACTATATTCTGAAACTTGTTTAAGAAAGATACATAAGATTTGAATGAATCAAGTCTAGTAACCTGCTTCTGGGGAATCCCTTTGGCGCCAGAAAAAGTAAAGTGCAAACAACAACGAAGCCTCCTGTCCAAACCAAAAAAGCTGTATGTGTACAGAAAAATTAATTCCTGACCTTTTCAGTGATCAGTTTATGCCCTGACGCTGGAGATCTGATCAACCTTATTTTTGCAATATAACTACAAATGTTATTATTGGTCAAATTTATCTGCCCTTTTTAAAAATTCAGAAGCAGTATTTATAGTCTACATTATATAAGCATCCTAAGTTTTAAAGTAGCAAAATTATATAAATGATGAGATGTGCAGTCATATTTTTCATAACCTTACGTTTACCGTCTGACTTATTTATCTTTGTTTTACTAGTGCATAGAATATCGACTGTAATACTTGATATAATGCTAGCACTGAGAAATGAGCTTAAATATGCAGTACTTACATCTATAATATGTACAATGTTAGTATTGTATTAATTTCAGTATAGTGATAAAATTATAGGATGAAACTCCTTGAGAAATTTCATATGGCACTTGTAATGTTTCAGCGATATTTTAAATATTGCATGCATTCCCTCTAGTGGGTAGCAGTAATAACTGATTGGAAGGTAGCCTCTGAAATTTCAAGAATCTTCATGCAAGTGAAATTATGAATATAGTATCTTAAGCAGATAATACTGGTGCTTAACTGGAAATAGCACTCCTCCATAAAAATCAATTGTGCTATCTTTTTTTTTTACTCTCTATGCAATTCCACATTAACCGTTCCACTGGAATCTTGCTGCCTATTTATATTTCTTTTTTAAAAAACTTTTTCTGCTCTGACCTGGGTAGAAAACATCTTTGTGAGTCACTTGACTAAGAGCGAGGTTGAGTGGTTGACTTGACTGAGATGAACTTTGAAGGAATAGCATCTTTGTCTGAACAGAAACTTCTTTTTCCTCACCCTGTTGCTTTTTCAGCCTCTTTTTCACAGGCAACAAGTGATGGGTTACAGGGTCTTCTTGTTCTGTAGATGATTCTAAACCAGGGTCCAGTGACATACAGTTGGTACAATTAGTAGGTATTGCATTGTGATTTCATTAGCAGTTAGGTACTAAGATCAGGCTCCCTTGTTGTAGCCCAGGAGAATCCAGCTTCACAATTTATCACATATATTGCCTTGAGCTGCAAAAGCAAAACAGCAGCATACAAGGCAGATGCATCAGTTTTACTTATAACAATTGCAGCAGCAGGTGCATTCAGAGGAAGAGCAATAATAAGCTTTGCTGTTGCAGTTCCATTTCTATATGCCATTTTATCTGACTCCTAAAACATAAAAAAATACAGCATATGCACATCCAAATCTGTCTGGCTGCAAATAGGTATAAGGCCAGCAAACCTGTAAGACACTGCATGAGGCAGAAGTTCACTACCCTGATTTTGGCCCTTTGAAATATGAAAGCTATGCCACTCCCATGCCCTCCACTACTAAAACCAGGGAGGAAGGGCAGTGGTATCACAGAGAATCGTACGCTCCATTGTACAACAACAACCAGTATGCAAAGACTTTATGCATAGATCATTCATCCACAACCAATTATTCATATTTATGGTAGGAGTAAATTGCTTTGGGCCAAGGAGAAGAGAGGAGCTTCTTAGAACCAGAACACAAACAAAAACATTAATGCTGTGATTGCATTGCGTAGGTGTGTACGTATTCGTACATACACATAATTTGGACATTATAATTCTATGACTATAGCATAATACTATATTTAAGAGCTGAAAATATACAGTAACTTAAACTGTTTCTTTTAAGTTCATAGATATTTTAGAATCCCTTATTTTTTAACAAATACATGATGTCAAATTTGTGAGATAACCACTAGTCTTTCAGACCAAAAAATTATTCTAATAGTCCTATATCCCTCTTTTAGGCTATCAAATAATGTTATATCATCTGTGTTCTCTTCCATGAACTGTTACATATAGTCATGACATAACATGCCAAGAGAATATTAAAAAAAACAAAAACCAAACCAAAACAAAAAACTTCTGCAAAAAATACTTTGGAGACAAAAGTAGGGTTTTGCATGTTTGTGTGAAATAGCATGTCCTGTAGTGAAGTAGGTGTTTAAAATCATCCCAGAATTAATATTGGTATAGTATATTTACAATGGGGATGGGCATTGTTGCTGTAGAACTGATGGGTTGCTTACTCCCTGACTCAATATTTCCTTAAAATATAGTGAATTTTCACTGCTGTGTATCATTTCTTGATCACCTAATGACTAAGGACCTGCTTCTACAATAGGATCAGCTCATGCAGACCCCATTCACTTGCAAAGCCACAATGAAATCAGTGGGAATCTGCAGGGGTTTGCATTAGTAAATCCCATGGCAGCATCAGGGACAAAGTTTCAATTTTTAATTAGTTGTAAAACACAAAATTCTCTATCGTGCACCATATATTTTGTGGTGGTGAGAATATCAATGCCTTTCTGTTTTAACTTTTGGTTTCTTTGTTTACATATAGGAATCTTAAGCAGTGCTTCATATGGGTCTAAAAGGTTGACTATGTAGCCAGATTTTGACATCTCTTAACTGGCTTTATAGAATAGTTTTTAAAGCTGGTTTCAGAGATCATTATGTAACTATACACAAGAACCAATAATGTCAGCATGCCATAACAACAAGTCACTGTGGTTCGATTTCAAATACTGCTGTGCATTTAATAGCTTCCTGCATGCTTTGTGTTTTTGTCCCAACAATACAATTGTGTTTTGGGGCACAAATTAACAGATTAGTATTGATAGTTCACATGTTCAATAAAAATAAATTGTGCATATTGCTTGAGACTTTCACATGGAATTTCTCTTTCTCTGGAAAGCATATGGCAGTTTTTTTAAAAAACACACCACCAGGAAATGGTTTTTTATAGGGGGTCCAACTCAGCTGATGTTTAGTTCATCATTTTTCCTTCGCTGCCTCCCTGACATTTTCATGTCAGGCTGTATTCTCAGAACAATAGGATTTTTGATTAGAGATTTCTAAACTGAGTGTGGAAAAAATATCTAAAATCTAGGAACCGTAAGTGATTCTGGTACCTTATTTTTTATTTATTTATTCTCATTCAGTTTTTAATGGGACCATGCACGAGGTGCTATAGAAAACAAGAGGGATGATAAAAAATAATTGCATACTGCCAGAATGATCAAAAATCATTTGCTCAGATACATGTTTAAAGAATCAAGTAAACAAGACTGTTTGTAGGTAATTCCACTCTGAAGTGGAGAAGGGGTCACAAAATTTTCACATCATTCATTACTAAATATCCCCATGTAGATTTACACATTTAGTTGAACGTGCTAAATTATACAATAAACATATATATATAAAATAACATCTTAGTCTCTTATTAAAGTTTCAATAGCATTAACTTTTATGTATTGAAAAATAATCAACAGAAATTACACTCCTCTGGCATGAAACGGAGATTAATCACAGACAGAATCTGTTACTTGTATTATAATACCAACTGAAAGACTATACTAAACATCTTGAAAGTTAAGCTCTAAAGGGACCAATAAGGCTAACTATTCCCCATATTTCAACTTCACTACATTAGTAGAAGCCAGGTTGGGGAGGATTTCTAAGGTTTCAGTTTATTTTGCATTTTCAATTGTTCTACATCAACACACAAAAAGGGGAATGTTTTGATTCGCAGTTGGCGTAAATTACAAATATGAAAATCTTTAGTCTTCTGTCCTATGTTCGCTTAAAAATGTCTCTTATATTACACTTCTAGGTGATTTTACCTTCTCTTAACCATGCAAAAGCTATAGTGTTTCAAAGCTGCAGATTAGTGATGGTGGCAGCTTATTCCTTTTGGTTATCTACAGCACCATCTTAGTGTCTTGAGGCATAAAAGAATATTATCTGTGTGACAGTTATGGCTGGAGCCATCTATACTGTTCCTGCTATCAGCACTCAAAGAACTCAGAATAGAAATCATTCAGTTTAAGACATTTTCTGTAGTTTCATTAAAAGCTTAAAATCATGAGGTACTGCAAGCTATGACTAAGGTTATATGAAAATTTCAGTAAATCTACGATGTGGAAAAGTATGTATGTGGTTGGGGTGGTTCAGATAGAATTGCTAATCTTTTGTAAAGGCAGTTGACCATAAGCAAGACAACCTATAAATCTGTTTTCCTTCTTTACTTAATTTTCATCACAAATAATGTGCCACTCTGATTGCATGAAATCATCAGGAGTGTCTTCAATTACTATGTGCAGCCTCTGATAAAAATGACTTCCTTTATTCTGAATCTGGGGGAAGATGGGGAGGAAAGGAGGGGGGAAGAAATGCACAGCTAGTTATGTATTACAAATGTCAGGTTACTGTGCAAGTGTATATATTCATATTTAATAATTTCTAAGCTGGAGTTGTGATTGTAATAATGGCTCATTCATATCTGCATTTCATTTAAATGCACTGTTTTGACTCACTGAACATTTGTCAAAGATATTATAGCTAAACTTTTTCACATGACCACTGAGGTAATGACAGCATTATATTACCAGAAAACTGCATGACTTGCTGATACTTCCATTTTCCTCAGCAGCTTATAAAATAATCAAAATGTGTGCATGAAATGGCGGCCTGTTCTGAATTTATTTTAATACAGATAGGCTTATAGAGAGAAATGAAGAAGAGTGTAGGATCTCAGACACCAGAGACAATGACTTTGCACAAAGCTGAATTTTACTAGCAGGAAAGATGGATATATGGGTATTAGACTTTTCAGAGCTATAGGAAGGATAATCTTTCAATCAGATTAATGAGAAAATATATTGCATGGGCCCTACAGCACTTTTTGCTTTCCAGGCTAATACGTGATTTAAATCCCAAAAGTACATTTTCAGCATTACAATATCCTTTGATAATAATGTCGCTTGCACAAAGACAGATAAAAATAAAACAGTCCCCCTTGATTTCCCATTTTAGATTTGAAGTATATTTTCTGTTCTTTGCCTGCAATGAAGTGAATTCTATTGAGAAGAGTCACATTTAATAAGACAAAGAGAATTTTCTAATTATGCTACCTGTCAAGATTGGAATCTATGGGATTGCAACTGCAATAGATGAAACAGAGGAAGCAATTGCATATAGTCCAGTTTACTTTGGTGTATGATTACTATTTGCACTTAGATATTGCTAAATGTAAATCAGGCAAACACACAGAAGCATGCTTTGAGGTAAACACCAAAAGGCAGGTCTCAAAATGGATTCTACAGTCCTCATTTCAATTTTCAGTAACCAATTTCCCCAGCTTTCCTAATTTATCTATAGAAAAACAGTGCAAACCTGTGAAAATGGAAAACTGCTAAATTACTGACTGAGCTGCATAAACATGCAGTGCACCAAATGATAAATATAATTAAAGCCAGGAATACTAATGGAATAAGGATGTATATGCATAATTATGTTAGGTAAAGCATTTATGCATGTTTCTGGAGGGAAGAAAATACTGTATCAGAGAAGAAAACAAAAGCCAATTAAAATTAGTGCAGTAAGACAAAATACCTTTCTATACAGTTTTTTTACCATTTTTCCTAGTCTGTGTTAGTTACGCACAAACATTAAAGAACATCTTGCTGCTATAAATGTAGCCCTGAAAGTTATCACATGCTGTCCTTTGGGGGTCTCCGGGGAACCATTCACTGTGCCCCATCAAACATTACTCTTATTTGCAGCACTGCAAACTTGGAAACACAATGGCACATTAGACAAGGAAAATAAATAGTGTGTTCTTGATGGTTTCTTCATATTATAAGTTTACACAAATCTGTTGCACACCATCAATTTTTACAATTATTTAAAACGATAAATTAGTTCTGTTTGTAATACAATAGTAATTTTGATAAACACATTTTTATTAAAATCGCATTTGCTGGGGGTGCCACAAATTATGACAGATGAAATGGGATGCAGCATAAGACAATGCATTACTGAGCTTCCCACAAGTTTTTAAAATATTTTTAAAGCATGTTCATCTTTAATCTCTAGCAAATAATGTACTTCTTTTAGTATTAAAATAAAATTGCATTCTATTCCTTCATTTGTATAAGTTTTAAGATGAGTTTTCTAACTATTCAGTTTACATCTCTATTTAGCGGTCTCTTTTGTGTTATGTTAAGAGAGAAGGAAAGATGGCCAGATCATTTTTCCCCCTTAAAAACATTTAAGCTTTGTAGACTTTTTAATAACTCTCAAGTGCTGCCTTTTTGAGTACTGCTATCAAATATCTTATTACTAAGCTATAGATTTAAACATTTACAGTAGGAAGGTTACTAAAAATTCATAAATGATTTGAGCATTCCATTTGGGCTCAGATTCTGAATGCATAAATATGCAGCAGACTCAGTTCCAGACCAAATATTTGGTGTCATCATCTACCTATATGACAACAGCAAAGCATAAAATTCATAGCTCTGGAATCTGCTCTCAGATCTGCACTGCAGAGCTCCAAAATTTGAAGTAATATGTATGTTAGCTGAGCTACCAGCAGCCTCCATGATAAACTGTTGATCTGCCAAGATTCTTCGATTCCTCAAAAAGGCATGTCTTCAACATTTGTAATCATCACTCTATCCAAAAGGGCATGATCTAACCAAAGGTAGATTGATTTAGCTACTGTTGGCCAAATTTTCAAAAGTGGCCACCTTCAAATAGTTTGAGGAGAATTAGGTTGGTGCAGTAGAACTGAGGCAGAGTAAATCATTTGGACCCAAAGAGCTACAAAGCAGATGGAAAGCTAATGAATGAACTCCCTACCTCTTCCATCCCTTTCTCCTTTTTGCAGAAATCACAGAGACTAACACAGTCCTGGAGATACAAAAAACGCCCATGTAGTGATCTGAAAGGGAAAACAATGGGACTAGGAATGCAGGAGCTCAGACTCCAAAATTTTACTTGTGGGTGGGAGAGGGGACATGCCCCGCTGTGCTTCCCCACTCCCAGTTGTCTGTGGGCATGGAAGACATCTTTTATCTTGATGGGTTCCTGCCACTTCTGGCTGATAACTCTCTGCTCTACTGGCAGGGAACCACTTGGCCGCCACATCAACTACCTGGCTGTCATTCAGCGAAGGAGTGATTGCTCCTATACTGGGATGTTAGGAGGTACTTTCTCCTTCAAAATCTCTAGTGACTGCAATGTCATGTACAGCAGTAGGTGAGACAGAGTCACTTAATTTCCAGGGAAGAGACTAGTTAGTACTTGTGATGGGGTTGGGACTCACCACCGCAGCGGCTCCTGTTGGTACACTGGAGAATTAGCTCAGTTCATATGGAGCGCCCTCTGCTGGTGGTGTCCTGTACATCTCTTGCTCTCCATTGGTGTCTGGACCCACATTGCTCCTAGCTCACAGAGTCCTCTTCAGGACACTGCCCTCTGGCAGTGCCCCCAAGTCCACACTCGCTCCCTTCTGGGGCAGTGGTGTTTGACAGCAGTCTTTAAGGTCTCGTCTCTGCCACAGAGGCCAACCACACCCCAGAGTCTAATCCCTTCTGGCAATGGTTTGTTGCTGTCCACTATGAGCACTTCCTATGGACAGGTGAAATATAACGGGGAAGGGGAGGACCCAGGCCCACCCTCTACTCTGCATCCTTTCCCAGGGACCTTTTGTCAGCAGCCTCCCTGCCCTCCTTCTTTCTCCTTGTCCATCACTCCTCCCTGGGCCACTTCCCGTTCGGACCCTTTGCACCTTGTGGGCCCTTCTATCAGGGCCTGCTGCCTGGCAGGTACTGGCCTGGAGTTCCCTTTTGCTCCCCTGAGCCTGCCCAGCACTGCACCGTCCTAGGTGCTGGTCTCCTAGCTCTGGAGACAGACCTTCCCTCTTGAAGGTCTGGGAGAGACTGACTGCTTCTCTCCTGGGCAGCCTTTATATGGGGCCCAACTTGGCCCTGATTGACTCTCACAGGCCCTCTCTGATTGGCTGCCTGCCTGCACAGCTGCTCTGGCCTGCCCCCACCTAATCTCACATGGGGGTGTGGCATCCTCCAAGCCACAGTACTCCTGTGATTTTTCCTCTTCCCAATTATATTACTGCACTGCAAGTTCAAAACCCAGCCAAGCCATAGTGTGGATCTGGCCAAGTTCCACACCCAGTCAGCCGCTAGGTCAACATTTGACCCAGGTTTACTAACCTATGCAGATCTATATATTATTGCCTGTCAGTAGACTGGAGCTCTCTGAATAGAGTGGGCAAGTCCCTAGTGCTTCACTTATTCACAGTGTTGGTATACAGATAGGTATGGCTCAAATTCTCAATCTGTTTTGAGCCTATAACTCTGTGCTACCCTGAAAAGGCACATTTTCACAGACAACTATATGTCACATTGTACCTAAAAGGGAAAAACAGTTGTCAGTTATGGTCAGTGTGCAGTACTGTTTCATTCTTAAACAACTGCAGTGGTTACTGCATTCCAGTGGTAGATGAACTAATCCCTATATATAGTTTATATATCAGTTTGTTAAGTTTGTATTGCATTTTAGCAATCACTAGGGTGAAAGACATCATAAAATGTAATTTAGTAGTCAAGAGAAATGAAAGAAAAGGCAGATAAACACAGGCAGAGCCAGTAGCTATTTCTAACCATGCAAAGGAGTGGCCCTTGAGCAGATTACTTCCCTTTAAGCCTGCCTTTCAGATCTCGTGTCCTGAATGTATTCAGGATTAATTCTCTACTTCAAAAGAGGTGGCGCTGCTTGCAGAGCAATACTTTTCCTTTCTGCACCATACCTAGTGTCCTTTTGCTCTTGGTGGAACTCTGTGGGTCTAGTTTAATGTTTACTCTCCCCACACTCTGAGCAGAATGTGTTCTGGATGCCTCAGGCCTGAGTCTCAAGCCCAGGGAAGGGTTGCAGTCCTTCTTCTCCCACTAGATTGTGAGGGAGTGAGTTGATTTTCCCACTAGTGGAAATATACTGCACCACCTGAGTCCCTTGAAGCATGAATCTGGAAAGGATGAGAGTCCCATGCATTGTCCCCACTTCCATTCTTTTTGAAGCAGTAATTTGAAAGATTGGGATGATTCTGTTCCAACCTACCACCCTCTATCATGAGATGCAAGGGACTAAAATTTATTCTCCTTGTGCTGACCCTTCATCTGCTGTTTCCCTTGCTAAAGAGCAGTGACACCTGACCAGTCTAAGGACTTAATCAGCCCTCCTTGCTCCTACCAAAAAACAGGAGTGTCTGTTCTACAGGCCTATTCCTCACCTTACTTACACTCAAAAGGGGGACCAATTGACCTCACAGCGGGAACTTTGGAGCTTGGAGAAAGAACATGTCCCCAGGCAAGAGAGACTTTTGCAAAGTCTATTCAGGAACCAAGATTATTTGGAAAGTGCAGAAATGAAAATGTGTCCCATTTCTCTCTTTCTTTCTTCACAGATAATGCCAACAGGAAGAGATTAAGGAGTTGTGAAGGTAAGTATCATTCATTTCCATTTAACAGAGAAATTCTTCTGGAGATTAGAATCTAAAGGTTTTTCATGTGGTACATTTTTTCTGATATGATGCCTCTAGAGATATTGCAGGACCAAAATAGAGAAGAAACTCTGAGTCATTTTGTGAATGAGGACGTAACAAGAGAAGAAACTCTAAGCAGACCCAACCTCTGGTCCCACTATGAAAAGAACTGGAATCATCTATTTTAGGGCTTGCTTCCATTAAAGCTCCCTGTGCCTGTTTGCCACTCTAAGTCGTCAAATGTGAAGTCCAGAGCCCATGGACCCTCTGCAGTTGTTGTCCAATACAAACACCTTTGAAGCAATCACAGATATACTACTATTGGAGGAAATGGTAAAATCACCATAATTTAGGAGGGAGCTGACCATCCACTAGAAGGGATATTTAGCTCAATGACTTAACTGAGATAATGAGGGAAGTGAAATCACTCTGCAGTGTTTTTACTTACCACAAATGGAAAAAGGTCCCTGTTGACATAGGGTGCTCCTGTAAAGAAAGGACAACAAGAAGGGTGTGGTGAAGGGGAGTAGCTCCTTCTCTGGTTCCCACTATTGAAGGCAGTATGCTTTGGCTGCTAGATAATAAGGCATTTCTGTAATTAAGACAGCCTCTCTGTGATAACCTCTCTCACTTCTGTTCTCATGGATTTGACCATGGGCCAGTAAGAATAGATTTATCCTTTATTCTAATTTATTTTTTTTCATTATGAACATTGAGTCAGACTTTGAGTCAGACATTGAGACATTGAGTCAGATGGAATTGCCATCAGTGCTCCTGTTCTGGTTTAGACAACCATGCTTTTCTCACCTCAAAGCCTTGGAAGAATGTTACCTATGGGTTCTGCCACGTCATCCAGAACTACTCCAGAAAGGTCTGAATCCATTCTCAAATCCCTTTGGCCTCAGCCTGTTGGTTTGGAGGAAAAGATACATGAAATAAAGAAGCTCTATGTGGCAAAGTTTTTAACATTAAACCAGAAGGCAGCTACAGAGACATACTTATATTAAATATATATTTCTGAATTGGTGTGGATGGAGATATCAGCTAGGGTGTGCTTCTGAAAGTTATCCTAGACTTCCTGTTAATTAGTTGCTCTAAAACCCTTGGTATTAGTTCTCTGTCCCCACTGATATTTGTACTTCCTTCCAGATAAGAATCTGTTGAAAAATATGCATATTACAGGGAAATTGCAGATAAACCATAATGAGGGCCAAGATTCATAAGGCCATACTTGAAAAATTCATATGCTTTTGCAATCTGATCTAAATATTTTACAGTACAGCTTTATTTCCTGCACTTGCTTCTGTCATCTGCTGAATCCATCTTTCCATTATCCCTATGCCCATGTCTCAAACTCATTTCCCAAAGGAATACTTGAATATCCAGTTCTTTTTCCTAACTTCCAGAATTCCCTGGATATTTGACTCCCCTACCCAGTAGGTGCCCTACAGTTGATGATATCATGTTAAAGAAGATTCCTCTGGCCAAGCATGCTTTCTACTTATAAATAATTCAAACTTTAACCTAAAAAAAGTTATAGGTTTGAGATTTGGAAACATGCTAGTGCTAGCTATTATTTCTTAACTGGTTTGGCTGATATACTTATATGTTTAGGTGTCTGTGCATGTATGTTTACACACACACCCCGAAACATGGGCTAAATACTGGCTATGGGTTAGATCTTGCATGGCAATTAGCATGGGGAATTTCTTTTGCAAGCAATTTGGGGCTAAGGGTACCTTCCCAAGAGACTCACAACACTTTGCAATGTCAGATTCTAAATCTTGCAGAAACAAGTTTCTGATTACCTCTTTCAAAACACTCACACATCTATGCAAATCAAACGACACAATCTGATACAAATTCTGTGCAGAGATAAGTCAAAATTTTGTGGATAGAATTTTATAAGAACATTTTTGAACAAGTTTTGAACATTTATAAGCTTATGAACTACAGTCATCTCATCTAAGCATTTCTTGAAAATGGAAATTTAGAATTGAGGGGGAGGGGAGGAGAAGATGGTCATTTGTGATTGAGGTCTGAAAACTTCTGGAAAACAGCATTAAAAACCCAGAATGGTTAAAATATCTTTTCAAGAATCAGAGAAAAAAACCCTATTATGCTACACATTTTAACCATGAAGTAACAAGTCCTTTTTGACACCAAAACTGCTTTTGTGAAGAAATACATTCATTTGCAATCATAATGAACTGGAAATGCTGACTTCCAAAACAGACAAAGAGACCTATGTCCCTAACATGCATTTAAAATGGTAAGAAATGACCCTTACTGCAGCAGCAACTAATTGGTTTATTGCGCTGAAGAGCTAGTGACAAGAAAAGCAGTTGGTAGCAGGGCTTTCATCACAAGTTATTCTAAGAAATAACTAATTTAAACCTCCTCAAGCATAGACACAAACTGCTCCACATGGGAGTGCATCTCCAGAGGGTTCATTAAGTAACTGGCATTCTAGATTTTGGAATCAACAACTAAACACTATTCTAACCTTTACCATATGATTGCTTGTAGACCCTGTAGGTTTAGTATATTTGCCAAAGAACTGAGAGTTGCAAATAGCCTGGAATATAAACTAATGTAGAATGTATGAAATTGCATGCAGTACAGCTACTTATGTTTCAATCCAGTAAATGAGAATATATTCTTTGCTATAATAATTTTAAGGCAGTTTTCTATTATGATTCAGAGAAATATTGTCTTTTTCCTGTTACAGTGAAGGAATATATTGCTCATGAATGCAAAAAAATATTATCCATGACTTGAACCAGGGATAGTGGAAAATTTGCACATTTCTCCACATGGTTCTGCATATGTATATTAGACCTGCTCTGTACAGTTCCTGCTTCTTCTGGATCTCTCTTGAGCAGAGATGAATTTACAGGTGTGTGTGCACCACTGTCCTCTATAGGAGGGAATCATATATATTCATGCGTGTGTGGTTGTTGACCTCTATTGACTGGCTTAGGAAGAAGACACTCAGAGCAGTATGGTTTTATAAAATGAAAATTGGCTCAGATCCTTGTCCTATTTCCCTAAATTTCAAGAGGAAAAGGATAAATTGTTCTACTTTTGGCCCATCTCAACCCCTAATGGATTAAGGTAAGTGGGAAAGGCCTGTGTTTTTAGAGCAGAAGGTTCAGAATTGTATTCCTAGCATTGCTCATGTGCAGATTACATGACAATCGGTGTTTATATTTACAGTTACACATTATTTACTGTGCTGACCATTCTGCCACATTTTATGTTTTTTTCTGTCAGTGTGTAAACTAAGATATCTCAAAGGGAAAGGTGTATGCACCGTAATGCACTGTAATATACCTGTATGCACCATACCTACCTGTAAAGTTCACTGCATTCTAATATCTAAAAATCAGGAATAACAGAATACCATAAAGTACACTAAGAACAAGGCTGCCTACATTGAAAATGCTGGTGTCTTACTGCCTGCCTTGTGCTCTTTAATTTGTTGCCATGAGTGAAGGAAGGTGAGGTGTCATCCCTTGAAGGGTGGCTCTCACAGTGGGATATTTCCCCATCTTACTGAAAATGAAGGAAAAGGGGTCCTGAGGGAGAGTGATGCATTCCTGTCCACCTTCCCCTGTTATTCTTTTCCCTCTCTCTTGGCAGATCCAAAGGCTACCTCTGGGCTGGCAGGAAGCGGAGCAGAGGTCAGTGACAGGCAAGCAACTTGAGGTGAGTTGCACAGCATTCTGCAGGGGCAATGAGGCTGCTCATTACTCTGGGGCAGCTCTACATCAGCTGGTCCTGAGGACACTGTTGGCCCTTTCTAACAGCTGGCGCTCTCTCTCTCTGGGAGAGGAGATGGCTCTCCATAGCTCCACACCAGGATGCCAGTTTCTTTGAAGTGCGTGGTGGGAGAGAAGGGAGAAAATAGGTGCTCCAGTCAGGCCCATTCTCAACAGCCATAACCCTCTTTGGGGGGAACTTCCTTCCACATTCACACAGCCTCTGGCTGGCAAGGTTTTTTTAGTGTGCAGTATTCCAGCCAACCACTTGTTGCAATGGCTTCAAGCAACACTGCCCTGAGTCATTTTGTTTCCTCATGCAGCCTCTTCTGTCTTTCCCTCCTGCTGTTGCTGTACACACTATCCCTCAGCAGAGGACAGGGCTTCTAGGGAGAAAAAGGAGGCAAGGCTCTTGGGTCCCTGAAAGTATGAAATTTACATATATTTGAAGATTAATATTTTATTCACTCTGACCCTCACATTTTATTTTTAAAATGATGCCAGTGGTTCCAGCCCCTGTTCATAAAACTACATTGGTCCTGTTAACTCTGAGGTGAGGAGTGAATAATAATGGTTAAATTTTCAAAATCACCTAAATTACTTAGGAGTTTATGTCCAGTTTTCAAAGCACATCAATCCATTGGAAAGTCAATGGAACTTAGGCTCCTAAGGGATTTCTGACTTTTGAAAAAATGACCCTATATCCATAGAATAATACATTTTACCCGGACTCTTTAGATTAAAACATTGAATTTTTTATTTTACTACATTCTTAAATAAATCCTAAAAATTGTTAACTTCCCATCATGCCCCTTTTTGAATTCCTTTGATGCATATTTTTCAATTACATATAAATAAAATATTATTCACTCTCATATGTTCTACATTCATGAACATTGTTTTAATAAGTGATTTCCATGATAAAGCATATTAACATAAAAATTAAAAATGCCTGGTACTACTACACAGCGTATAGAAAGGCAGAGAACTCTTATGTCCCTCGTGAACATATATGGGAGCAGAATTCAACACCTCTTTGCTCTCAGTCTAGTACTTAGTTCACTAAATATGATAAATGAAGTCCTGGTACATTGAACTCAATGGATTGTGTTTAACAGGGCCAGGATTTCACCTAATGGCTTTGCAGGATATTAACACATTTCCCCCCAGCAGCTCTCAAATTCAGATGCTCAAAAGTGGTTTTTGGGGTGTATTGTTATTATCTGGGTGTGTGTTTGTTTGTTTTTGCAAATATCCAAAAGTGAAAAATATTTGGTGCTAAGTTTCACTGCCAGATTTATAAGTTTTGTAAAGCAGCTTCAGTTTCACAAAAAAATGAATTTAAATAAGCAAACAGAAACTTTTCACAATGGATACTTGATCGGCTGTAGTTAGCCTTCCAAAGCTCTGACAGTTGGTTTCACAGAGAAGCCATAGATCATTTTATGGGACACCATACACACTTTCTTGTTCCTTTCTACATACACTTGTAGACCCCTACTCTACAGCCTTGCATGTAAGTAGTCCCATTAGGCAGCATCAGGGCCTTATGGGCAATTTAAAAATTGTTCCTGCATTTGCACCCAAGAGGTGAAAACTTAGCCTCTTTAGAGTCAATGAGAAAGCTCCCAAGAAGGTCAGCATCTAGCTACTGTTTGGCAGACACAAAATCACCTAAACTGTATTTGCAAGTATCTGTTTCCATACTGATGGGTTTGGGTATAAAGTTTTTATGCACAACTTTAGAAGCTGTGTTTGAACGTTTGGTCCTTACCCTAAAGTGCCTGCTGTTGTGATTCCTTAAAAGCACCTCCCTGCACATGCTCAGAAGTGGCCACATTTCCATTTTTAAACTAAAATGGGGAAGAGAAAAACTGCTTTAAAGTCAGTCTGAAAGAATGCACTTACAGCCAATACAGAAAACATGACAATTTAGTAGGAAAAAGTTGGAGAAATTTGGCTAAAAGGAAGATGCAAATGTCAAAGACAGCCAGGCAGCTCCTACCACGTAATTTGCTCATTAAGGTAGATTGTAGGCAACTTTGTACTCTACATTTCAATAAAAAATGGATACTTGTTAAAGTAATAACTGAAATAAAGAGGTATATGTGGTACCTCTGAGATACACAGCACTCCCATAATCAAACACTCTCCCCAGTGCATAAATAATGGGACCTCTTGTACTTCTTGCTATGTTTAATGGGGAAAAATAGATTTGGAAGTGAGCTGAAATACTTCTCCAGTTTTCCCTGTTCATTTAAACAAACTTATGATTCAAAACATTTTCCTTTCTACCTTCTTCATTTTAAGGAAAATCAGAATATTACCGTGCAAAAAGGGAAACAAATAGGGTGTAGTTGTGTAGTGTGAATAAAAGACACATGCCAGTTTCAGGAGCAGTGGATCTGTCATATAATGCTAGTTTTGCTATTAAGGAAATACCACAATAGGGGGCTAGTGCAATTTTAGGGGAACAGATTCTGCACAAAAATTCCAGCTGTGAACATGTGAAAGATGCTTTCTTAAATATGTATTACATTTCTATGTGCATCTACAATTCACTCAATCCTCTACATACATATCCTTGTAAATATTAATTTCCTTTGGGCACAGAATATAATAATATTGTGGAAAATCAAAAATGAATACATCACTATTCTTGATTAGAGGCTATATGATTTGAGATCAAAGTTGCAAGAAAAGCCAAGCAACAGCTAAGCTGAAAAATTAAATAGTGAATGGAATTTGACATTAAAAGGGCATAGAATTGATATGCTTTATATCTTAACTCAATTAACATTACAAGTTAAAGTACGAACCAGGTCCACAAGCCCTTTTTTCATAATAGAAAACTGCTGAATTAAAGAAGAAATTTAAGACAGAACTACCCATGTTGTCTTTTTTTAAAAAGTGCACTACACTGGTTTATGGAACACTTCAAAACAGGATTAAATGAAAATGAATTCAAATGTATATATCATCTGCTGTTCTTTCCATCACGAGAAAATTTTCAGGTAGCCAACTGTTTTGAAATAAAATTCCCTGCAGTTGCTATAGTGATGATAATAAAGTTCCTACCTCAATTTGCGTGATAGAGGTTCCTAGCAGAACACTTGAAAAGGTAAGCTAATCAAAATGAAGACATCGTTAGTTCTCATACTCAAAGCAGCCTCCTTGAATTTAGTTCACAATTACAGGACTCCTCCATTGTTGTCAGTTTTATTATATGTACATTATCATAATCTTCCTCAATGTGGAAGTAACAAATTATGCAGCACAGACAGTACCACTCTTTTTATAGGTTAAAACCAGAGGACAAAGGATATGTAAGCTTTCAGCAATTATCAATGATTGAATCAAAGACATTTCTCTGTTAGCTATTTTTGCCCATTACAAATCTTCATTTTTAATAATGCAATGATTGCATGTTGTTTTGCTTCTATAATACATATTGTTTAGGTCTTGTTTTATCTCAGTGTTGATGTAAACTAAATAGCTTTAAAGGCGACAGTTACCTGTCAAAATGGATGAGTCATCAAAGCAATGTCAAAGATAAAACAGTATTGCTCAGATGTATGTTCTATGGCAATAATTTTGTAAAATAACATAATTTACTTTAAAACATTTGTGAAGCTAAAATAGCTCCCCTAATAGCTGGTTTAGAAGGAAAAATACACAAAAGAGCTGACAAAAACTAGAATGTCATTAAATATTATTTACATAAGTAAGATAAAACAGAAATACTAAATATGACAAAAAATAAGACTAATCATTGTGAAAACAATAATGTTTTAGTGAGCTTCTTCTAAAAATACTCATTATTTACAATTTTCATTTAACTACCTATGCATGCATGTTTCTATGTGAGCGTTTGTATGTGTTTTGATGTCTCTGTGTAATTAAAGTTATATGAGCTACTTACACTCTGCTGCTGTATTCTTAAGCATAAATCATGCCCACCAATAAGGATAACATTTTATTTGTAAAAGCATTGTTTGTTAGTAAAAAATAGATACAGACTAAAGTTCAATGACAGCTAATGTTTGATGTGCAAGGGCACAAATATTGTGATCGACATGTCATGTGATAAGAGAGATCAAATACATTAATGAAAAAGGCTGACAGAGTTAATGACCATGATGTCAGTAAGCTTTTAATTAATATATTTCATTATTTTAAAAGTCTTTTATAGATGGACTCATTAAGACTCCATGTTCTGTTATCCAAAAAAGCAAAATCAGTTAGGATGATTTTACCATAAACTGAAAGCCCTATCCCATCTAGTGCTGCATTCTCAATAACAGCATATGCTCTTTGGCCAAGTGTGTGAAGCCTTAATCTGACCAGTGACATTCAGGTCATGAGTACACATATGGTATGCCATACTGACTCAATTAACCATCCATCAATTTAATTGCATAATATATCAGAAGATGTATTCCACTACCACTTATAGTTAGATGGGAGCATAAAAATAAATAAGACAAAGCAACAATTTTCTGCTGTTTGTTTACTTAAGTGGGAATATTATAAAGATACAACAGTATATTTTATAAGGTATTTTTTGTTCTCAGAAAAAGAATTTTTTGACAGCTAAACTGATCGGGGACTGCTAGTTTTAGAAACGATGCTCCTTATAATAAGTGAGCGTAGGTGGAAAGCACACCTTACAAGAAAATTACAGAGCTTCAACTGATTCTAATCACATTAATGTAGGGATAAGAAAAAAAGAAGGTATATTATTTAAACATTATGTAAATTATGAAGAAAGTTAACACATTGCAAACTTATAAGTAGTGACACGACTGAGTTGATTTATGCAATCACTCCAGACATCAAATCCTTCTGGAATAATATACATGACAAAAAAAATGACAACATAGTGACACATTAAAAAAAAAGAAGAAAAAATTTAAACCTATAGTTTAATATTCTAATGCAAAAGCTTGAAATAATAGAAGTAAAATATAAAACCTTCCAAACTAGAATAATTCATATGAAGGCAGAGAGGATTTCAGGCATTGGGCAAGATTTCCACTATTTAAGAAAAACCTCCTTAGACTTTGTTACTTTTAGTCTGTTGATTTTAAACCCTGGTATTGAGAAATAAATGCCATCTCATCAGCAGCATTAGGAGGTTTGAAAGACTTGAGCGTCTCATTTCAGTTTTGTCAGTACACACCTATTTTGTAACCCTTCTAAACCATGGACCTCTTTTGCTGCTTCTGTGTGCATCACAGTCAATGCCCAGATCACCAACTGTCAGCCACAGACCATAATCCTATTGTATGCATCTTTACTTTACATGAACCAACCCCATACTGTGGAGATTCTTCCCATCCTGTCCTTTCTCTGGGGCTGAAAATCATTGTGGTGTTATTTGTCTCTACTGAACTGCAGTTGTTGCCTAGAATTAGATTTTGCCTCTATTTTTATTTTTAATGGAAGAACATCCAGCTCAATGTATTTTGCTTCTTAGCATGGCTTACACTGCTCTACAGCCAAAATGCTTCTGAAATAAATGTAGTCACACTTTACTAATTCTGGGTCACTGAGAACGAAAATGATGCTTAAAATTGTTGACTGGCTCTAGTTTTCAAGATATGCTATTGGGTCAGTATGTACGACCCTTGACATGGGAATGGCAGAGGATAAGTGAGTTATAAAGGGAAGGGATCTCAATTTAAACCAGAAATTACTAAAATACCTCTTTGACTGGATCTATGAATAAATCTATGACTGGGTTTGGACAGTACTTGCTTTTTAGGCAAAACAATGAATGATGCAATCTGAAGCTGGTATTGCATCATACATGATATGAATTGCATCATGTTATTCCTAGAAGTCATGGATGATGCAATCATAACAAAGCTTACATCACTCTGCTGAACAAATTGCCCTATATCAGCTCTAGAAATCATACAGTGTCGTGCTCTCTTATTTGTCAGTGTTTGATTTTGCAAAGGGACACATTTCTGTTTAGCCAAAGTGAGCAGAGATGCCTTGTACTTGTGTGAACAGTGCAGATAACTTCTGCTATGTTTGTGGTGAAGTGACTTTTGCATCACAAAAGTGCAGTATAACCACTATGGTTAAGAAAGCCTATCACCTTTATTTTGACTGCAAAATTGGAGATCAGGACAAGAGGTGGGCCCCACACATATGCTGCAACACTTGTGCAATAAATCTTCGCCAGTGGTTGAACAAGAAAAGGAAATTTATGCCTTTTGCAGTGCCAATGATTTGGAGAGAGCCAACAGATCATACCAGCAATTGTTACTTCTGCATGGTGCCTCCAGTTGGGAAAGGTGTGTCCAAGAAGAAAAAGTGGACTGTGCATTATCCAAACATTCCACCAGCTATACGCCCAATACCCCACAGAGAAGGACTGCCGGTTCCTGATGCACCAGAATCATTCTCACTTGAGTCAGACGAGGAAGAGGAAGAGGATGAAACTCCTGGTCCTGAACCATCAATGTCACAGGACCCAAATTTGCTCCCATCCTCCTCCTCTGAACCACACCTCATAACACAAGCTGAACTGAATGACCTTGTCAGGGATTTGGAACTACCCAAGAGTAAGGCAGAGCTGTTGGGCTCCAGACTACAGCAGTGGAATCTCCTGGCAGGTGATGTTAGGGTTTCCATGTTCCATGACCGTCCAAAGGATCTTGTCCCATTCTTCTTCATGGAAGGTGATCTTGTAGCCTGCAACAACATCCATGGTGTGATGGCGGCCCTCAACATCGTTCACGATCCAGATGAGTGGAGACTCTTCTTTGATTCATCGAAGACGAGTCTTAAAGCTGTTTTGCTGCATAATGGCAATGTTTTGCCATCAATTCCAGTTGGTCATGCAGTCCATATGAAGGAAACCTATGACAACATGAAACAACTTTTGAGGTGCATAAACTATGACCAACATCAGTGGCAGCTTTGTGGCGATTTGAAGATTGTTGCTCTCTTGCTTGGTCTGCAGACTGGATACACAAAGTACTGCTGTTTTCTCTGCGAATGGGATAGTCTTGCAAGAGATTCCCACTACATCAAGAAAGATTGGCCACTCCGACAGTCATTGGAGCCTGGGAGGAAAAGTGTTCAGCGTCCACCACTTGTTGAATCAAGGAAGATTTTGTTACCACCCTTACACATCAATCTGGGTCTGATGAAGAACTTTGTCAAGGCCATTGACAAAACACAAGCAGCTTTCAAGTACCTCCGTGGAAAATTTCCAAGGTTAAGTGAAACTAAGATAAAGGAAGGTGTCTTTGTTGGTCCTCAGATTCGTGAACTTCTTCGAGATGATGCATTTGACCATGCACTGAGTGGCAAGGAAAAGACGGCATGGAAAGCCTTCCAGTCAGTGGCAATACATTTTCTCGGAAACAACAAGGCAGACAACTACAGGTTGTTGGTGGAAAACCTCCTCAAGGCATACAAAAGCCTTGGTTGCAACATGTCACTAAAGATACATTTTTTGCACTCTCATCTAGATTTTTTTCCACCGAACTGCGGAGCAGTGAGCGACGAGCATGGAGAGCGATTTCACCAGGACATTGCAACAATGGAGAAACGCTATCAGGGCAAATGGAGCCCATCAATGCTTGCAGACTATTGCTGGACAGTGACAAGAGATGCTCCATTTAATGAATACAAGAGACAAGCCAAGAAGCGCCGAGTAGACACTGAATAGGACTAAACTATGTACATAATAGTTTTTTGCCTTTTGTTTCATAATACATTTTATTTATATAACCCTTTTGCTGATTTTTAAAGTGTTACCTAAACAGGACAGGTGAAATATTATCATGTAAAGCAACCATAAACACATGAAAAGACCTAGGTTTACAATTTATGATTAAAACTCTACTATCTACACAATATACATAGACATAAAATGTAAAAACTTAAATATCTTAGAAACAGTAGCCAATCAGTTGTTTTAATTGTCATATTTGAATTCAGCACATCAAAATACATAATAAATATCACATTTTATCTCTGAAGCAGACAACTTCTAAAAAATTGTAGACCAGTGTTATTTAACCAAAGCATGCCAGAGCTTCCTCACTGTTAATAGTTGCCTTCTTCTACGAAGAAACACAACATTAGTACCTGCTAGACTAAGTTAGGTATTCCAAAACCAAGAACAACGTAATCATGTCTCTTCCAGAAATGCGGCATCGGCATTATTAATGCACTTTTTAATATAGTTCCTGGGAGTTGCAGTGCATGGCAGACTTGTCTTAGAACCAGTGTCCATCACCAATTTCAGAGCAACAACAAAAACAAAACAAAAAACCTGTTGTTACACGGTATTTTTAGATTTTATGACTCACCTTGGGTTAATAATGTAGCTCTCTCCTATAGCAGAATAAATGAAAACTGAAAGGGCATATAATGTATCATTATTTATTAGGCAATTCAGAGTCCATCTAATTAGTAAGCCATTTTGTATATATATATTTACATTTCTGTTCAATATTACATTTCATATATCTATGTGTTAGCTCCCCTCCAGAGTAGTTTTATAAGGAAAAGATAAGTTTTTAGTCTTTCACCATTCCAAACAACCTTTATTTGTTCTGTTTTCAGCTAGTCACAGAACTGGTCGGATGAGAAGCTTCCTTAGAAGCTCCCATCCTTCGAACTGGCGGTTAGAGGGTATAATGTTAACTATGGCCTCTTGAAAGAGTCAGGCAGGGACATAGTTGTATGGTCATATACAGAAGGCAACCAATTTTATTGTTATCAGATTGATTCCACCGTACATATAGAGAAGCTATTTACATGTGTCTATGCCAGGGAGCAGTGCACTTCAAGAATGAGCAACAGCAAACTTGACTGAGTAACTAATTAGTGGACATTTTAAATAGCAGGCTTATTTATTAAGGAATTATTTTAGTGACTTCTAAATTTCTGTGTCACAGTGTTTGTAGGCAGTGAATCTAGGCCTGCAGTCAATAGATTTGATCACAAAACAAAGTTTGTTTTATGGCAAAATAAAATTCATTTTGGAAACATCATCCAACATCATCCAAACAGGTACAAGAAATAAAACCTTGGGACTTAGGTGACAAATACTGAATCACAAATTTCTAGTACTCAAAGTAATACTTTCAGCTAAAAATTCATGAGCAATTCATAGCCTGACATTCATTTGAGTAAAACAGATATTTAACAATCCTAAAAAGCAAACAAATTCATAAAAATTGATGCCTGTTCGTGGACAATTCATCAACAGGAAGAAAAGTATCATTCCAAAATAATTATTTGTTGCAAATTGTTCACCCACTTTTATTAATAATATGGTTTTAATATAGCTCAGGGATTTGCTTATCAGGGTCATGAGACACTTTTATAGTAAAAAAAATACTTGAATTGATTATAAAAATCAGTAATAGTAATAGTAATCCATTTCTATAGATGCCAGCCGATGATGTCTGAGTGTACTGGTTTAGCAGATTAAACAGGACATCCATTTTTAAAAGTTAAGTTAGTGACAGTGTTATTGTTTTGACAGATGCAGAAAGCCACATCCCTCTATCCATGAAACATATACAGCATGGACAGTGGCGATGCAAGCTTCCTGCCAAAGATCCGGAAGAACTTAGGAATGAGAAGATAGTGCAGTCTCTAGGCCAGGTCAGTCTTTGGCCTCCAAAAGCACAGTGCCCCATATCCTCATGCTGGGGAACTACTCCAGCACTGTCTCAGGGTTGTAAGTGCATGCAATGCAAAATCACCAGAGCTACTTCTCGCTGCACAAGGCTGTTGCCTGGCGGAGTCTCACACAAATAATGTCAATGCTTGCTTAACTAGTGACCCATAGCACAAGATGTTATGAATGCAGCTCACGTTGATTTGAAATTTGGCTCTTTTCCTTTAAAAAGATTACCATGCTGACCGAATTGAACAGCAAAAGGATCCCTGTAAGAACTCACAAATTTTGAAGTGAAGAGGAAACTTAACAAACCATGAAATAATGTTTGAGGCCTTTCACTAGAAAACTGGAACCTGTGTGGCAGGAAATGAAGTTACTTCAGTGAGTAGCTAGGATAACAGCTTATATCTGAACAAAGCAGCCTACTCCCCAAAACAGGAAGGCACCCACAACAAGCATAAAAGGAGACATCCATAAATGGCATCCAACAAACTTGTCTGCAAATAGTCCCACACAGACTTCTCTCTAAATAATTTACCCCATGCAAGACTTTTTATGGCTTCCGTACCACTTCTATAGTGAATTGGCTCAGGATTATTTATTTTAAACAAAAGATTGATGCATTACACATATTCAGGATCCCAATTAAACAAAATTTTATGTTCATTCATTAACTATCCTCTCAATTAAAATGTTCAGATAATAAACATAACTTGATTACTTTAGAAAGCTATAACATCTGCTGATAGAGGATATAATGCTAAATAATAATCACTAGAAAGCCATCTCATTATTCTTGGTTTTGTGTTTGATATGGGTTTGGCCCAAGGCAAAGCCTGAGGCTTTATTTATTTAAAAGGGTACAAAAACAAGGCAATATTCACATTTCATATTAAATAGTATAATGGAATTATACTACATGTGTGTGAGAGAGAAGATCATGAAAAGCCATGCATAATTTAAAAATTTATATTTTGTTGCACATTTCCTCAGACATAATCAGATTTCCTGAGGGGTTATGGGCATACTAATAGCCACTGTATTCTACTAATTCATTATAAATCTCACAGTGAAAAGATATGTATTATTCCCCACATCCTTAGCTATGCCCGATTTCCATATGACAACTTATTTGCTATTATCTGTGTTTTTTTAATTGCAAAGTCTGATGAGTTTAAGTCAACATATTTCTTAATGCTCCTTCTGCTTGTCAGCTGTATCTGGATTGATAAAATGCAAATGAACAAATCATTAACGAGTGCCAGTTATGAATCTCTCAGGCAGTTCAGGACCCTATCAAATCCTGCACCTATTACTTTGTGTGATTGATGTACTATTGTAAGTGATTGTTCCTGATCTTATTAAATCTTATTGATTTTTTCCCAGTTTCTATTTTATGCAGGACCAGGCTTGGACTATTATGAATGTTGCTGAACACTGTTAATCAAGCTTACACAGCTATTTTGATGGCAAACAATTAGAACTCTGCAGCAATGCCTTGCAATTAGCTTCAGGGATATGGACCTCAGCACTGTAATAATGAAAGAGACCTTCTCCTTCAAGCAAGGTAATGAGATTTACAATTATGACCCCAAATAACCTCTGAGAAATAACAAATCTGCAAACTTAGATGTGTTTATCAATAATTTTTGCCCTTTTTATGAAAATGTATTGTTAATTTTTTTTTGATAATATAAAACATTGTTTCTATGAAACAATGTACAAAGTATTGTAAAAACCAAGGAACATACAGATTTTAAATCCACACTATGTACAATTTGCATTCAATGTTGATTTTTACAGAGTGATCTGCATCAGTTTCAATTAAGTTTTTAAAATGAAAACTAATAAGAGAATATCAATATACTATGTAGTTTGTATAAAAGTTATATGCATATACATACATGTATGTTATTTGCTTACTATATATAGCATGGATCTGTATCTATATCTCCATACTCTGATACATATATGTTTTCAGACTTTAAATATTCAAAATCTCTCGACTAAATTCCTCTTGGAAAACAAAGTGCTTATCAACATTATTTTGAGAAGTTTAATGCAATATTGAACATCACAGTGGACAATTTGTTTTTTCCTCTTTCGAAAAGAAGTATTTAAATTGCTAGTTGATGCATACAACAAATATCAGTGAATCTTTGAAATGGAAAGGAGAGTAGCCAGGATATCCTGAACTTCTAAACATTTACGGTTAGTTCTTTATAGTTTCTTCCCAAACTATATTTCTGATCATATAGAAATGACTATAAATGATTATGTACATATATATGTAAAATTGTGCATCTATAGCGGACTTTATCTCTAATAGAACTATTTTGCTAGTCAGCATATTTACTAATTGCTTTAGCTTTTTCTTAGAAAGAGCTCAACAAATGAAAAAAAAAACATTCATATCAGGACAACCCTTGAGTATAAGAAAAACTTAAAAGAGTTTGACAGAGGACTGCATGACTCCATTTCTCCTTAGAGTTACTCTGCAACAATCAATGCCTTTACCCCCATGCTAAACTGGCATAAAGCCCAGTATCCTATCTCTCACAATGGCCAGTAGCAGACCTTCAGAGGGTATGTACAGAAAGGGCAATTTTGGAGAGATCCACCCATGTCTTCCCCTCTAGTCAGAGGCTTGGGGTCACTCTGAATAAGGTGTTAAATCCCTGAACACCCTGACTAAAAATAATTGATAGACATATCCTCCATGAACTTATCTTGTTCTTTTTTTCAAAATCCAGTTATATTTTTGGCCATCTCAACACCTCATGGCAATGAGTTCCTCAGATTGAGTACTGCAGCAGTGACTAAGGTCTAGACATTGGAAAGAATCATTTTGAAATAACAGAGAAAAGCCCATCACTACCTCCCTCTTTCCTAGTAATAAGGCAAACATTTCTTCATTGTACAATTCATTTGGGATACATCAATATTAGTAGGATTCCAGTGAGCTATTGAGCAGATTTACAAATTTACAAGCTCCCTCTTATTTACCCCTTATATTCATACCTACCACTATTCAGTTCTGCTATTAAAACTGAGCAGAGTTCTGGTTCTGTGAACTGGAGCTAAACATAGGAGTGGATTGGAATTCTGTAGCTGGAAAGGAGGCTGACAGTAGAAGATCACTTTTTAAAATCAATATGTTAATCCTGGTTCAAGATGAGATTCTTGGGCTAGGAGGGGGAGTGCTAAGGGAGAACAGTATTTTTTAAGCCTGTCACTTTAAAATATATCTACCTCAATGTTGTGTCAAAGCAGGAACAGGATTATGTTTTAAAGTACAGGATTAACAGAATAAACTCTCTTTAACTCATTCAGTGCTTTGTGCATCTGGGGAGTTCATCCGAAACAGCAGCATCTATATGTGCCTGTGGCTCTAAGACATACAGCTATGTTCTCCTTGCAATGATATTATTTCACAGCAGTGTGGGAAATTTCATTGCCCCTGAATGCACACACTAAGTCCTGCTGAAGGGGTTAAATGTGAGAGTTTAGCAAACCTGATGAGATTTTTAAAAAGGTGCACAAGCTAGTTCAGCACCATCTAGCTTTGAACAAAGCTAATAAATGTGAGTTATTTTAATGCCAATTTCAATTTTTATCAAATAAATATAAATATTTTTTACTGGATGTAATAGTTACTGAAATTCACATAATATGTAAAACCTGTAAAATTCTTATAGCTATACATTATTTTCTCACTGTTGGACAACCTTTGTAAACAAAGTATAGTATATCAACTTTCTTGTGACAATAAGCAGATCTGTCATCCTGGGACAGCTAAATGAATTATTTAATCAATAACCGACTACACTCTGATGATAAGATAAGCTCAGACAAATTAGAAACTGAACCAAGTATAACATGTTGCGAATGAGCAACACAGGTAGTGTAACATACACTTAATATTCAGTGGAAAAAGATGAAAAATCCCCAAAATATACAATAGCTCAGTCAAACCATTTTGCATTCTGTGAAAGAGGAAAACAACTTTGAAATTAGCTTGGAAAACCAAACTATGAATAAATAATTTGTTAATGTTTTAAGATGCTTTGAACTGCTAAATATATGCTAAATATTTTCAAAATGTAAGGATGATCATTTTCACTAGTGATTTGTACAACAAAACATTAAAAAGGGGATTAAGTACCAGAGGCACATGAATAGTTAGACTGTAAAAAACTCAGTTTGTGTGTTATGTCCAACTGTATAATGTCATGGGAAGAGTTAGGTGGATAGTTGAGGGACTCCTACTGGTTTAAGCACTGAAAGCCACTGTTTAAATGCACCTCCTCTATCCCAACTGCTCAAAAAAATCACAAAATGACAGCACAGATTCACTGTCGTGTGTAGTCATTCATCATTTATTCTGTTTTTCAAGAATTAAGGACAAAGATGTGGATCAATTTATATCCACATCCCACAAAGTTTTCTAAACAGATCCTTAAATATTTAGAAAACTGCACCAATTACAATAGCTATTTTTCTTTTGACCCCCACACTTTGAGTACGGTCACATGCTGCATTTGTCTTGTTATTTAAAGTGGATCTTAGTGTCCCTGAAACAGCATAAATAGGGTCAGCCTTTTGCTTTGAACATCAGCATAATGGATGATAAATTATAGTAGCCCCAGAGCTGCTGTAACTGACACACCTTCCATTTTGAAACAGTTTCAGTAATTTTTATTGAATATGTGTATTAGCATTAAACATCCCACCTTTACAGCTTAGTCTATTCCCTTTTGAAGATGCACACCTCTCACATACCTGAAAGGCTTTTTACACTCAGGAGGAAGTTACGTGCTTTACACTGAACTCCCCCTCCCCACCACCTTTTCTATGCTTTTCCCTCATAAGGAATGCATAAATCCCACAGAAATAAGAGGACTAGAATAATGTACATGTTTAGCAATCTGAATAAGTAGCACATCTATAAATAATGTGTTATTTTTGATATGCAGGATTAACTTTAAAACATGCTGATGATACAAAACACTTGAGTCAACTAAGAATTCTGTGAATTACAACAGGAAGACAAATTGATATAAGGACTTGCTCCTGTCCCATTTACAATTGTATGTATTAATGCTGGGTAATTATGGTTATAAACCCCTTGATGCTAGTGGTAGCAAAGTATCTCTTTGCTGCCAATGGGATTCATGACAGCAAATTCCAATTCATCAAATAGGACACCTCTGCACTGCACATCATGCATGATAACTCTCTAATGACAGTGTATCATCTCCAAGAAACATGCATTAAAGAAACATTCATCAAAGTGTACTACTACATTTTAAAAGTTATCTTTGATATGAGAACTTGAGGTTTCCAAAAACTGTCTTTCAGCTTTGTGTTCTTTTGTATGGTGGTCCTGCTTCCTATTTTTCTCTAATCCCATTGGGACTTTCATGTCTCTTTCATTTTATATATATATAATATATATATTATTAGCATTTCATCATCACTATCACTGTTCTGGTCAGGTGGTGGATAATAGATCCCTACTGCTATATTCTTAGAGCATGGAATTACTACCCATGGAGATTCTATGGAACACGTGGATTCATTTAAGATTTTTACTTCATTTGATTCTACATTTTGTCACACACACACACACACATACACACATACACATCCCTCATTTGGGAGGTGCTCAGAGGCTGTGGTAATAGTGCATGTAGGTAGATTGTAGCAGGAGAATTATTGTTTGCACAAATGCTGACTTCATGTGAGTGTGAGAGTCACGTTCTGCCATTTATCCATATATCAAAATTGGCCTATCTTAAGTCCCTCTAGAATAAGGTCCATAGTTGGGACAAATATATTGAAAGGTTAGACATAAGTGAAATAAAATCACCCAACCATAGAAGACTTAATTAACAGGTTTAGGATGTTCAGCTTTTGATTTTCTTTAGTTTATTTGCAGAGTACAGCAATTTGGGTTTTATTCTATATCTAGTACATGTCATGAGATTATGTAATATTTAGAAAGGCTAAAAAAAAATGGTGCTGATGGCCTGCAGAAAATACAAGCTGCTTCATTTGGTACTAATGTACACAAAGCAATTAGTTACTTGTCGTGATGGGTGTTCCCTACGGCAGTGCACTTTCTCCATTAGTATTTATATCTTCATGCCATTATATATTGGACAGCACTAAGTAGATCTGATATGCTCAGAAAATTGCTAAAGTCATGTGCCATCAAGAAAAGATATCCACAAACATTATTAGCACACAGGTGGAGCTGGAGTGCTCAGCTAGATAGCCAGGCACCAAGGAGATTTTTTTTCCCAAGCACTTTCAGAGAATACAAAAAAGTAAACTCTAGCTAATTAGCCTTCATACATGAAATTACCCCTTTGTTTGCCGGGGAAACCTCTTTGGCTAGTGATATTCATAACAGTTGCTTTAGAGTATCTTTTCTTCCTAATAGATTATGCTCAGGCAACTCTCAGGAAGAAATTGAAGGGAGAGCACTAGCCCTGTTTAAAGAATTTCAATTAAGAGACTTGAATATGAAACAAAGTTACATGAGATAGTAAAATATTTCTTCATTTCATTAAGGTTGGTCAGCTGTACTCTCAGCTTATTTGCTTCTCTCCCACAATGCTCTGTCCATTCCTCTACTTCCTACCTTTGGCTACCCCGATAGTCATTATTCCTGCTTCCACACTTTGGAAAAAATCTAGGGACTAAACTAGCATTCTCTCTTCCCTCAGCCTGTTCTTTTCCATTCTACACCATCTTATTTCTTTTTTTACTCTGATAGCCTTTTGCTTCTAATCTCCATTACTCCTAGCAACTTTTGAACTTTCTCCATAAATGCTCTTCCCTATGTCTCTCTGCTTGGCTTTGGTCAGTTGTTTCAGTTCTTCAGTAATAGCACTAACCAGCAAGAACTTTCTTCCTTGCTCTCCCATGCCTCCATCTCTAGATGCACCATCACTTCTTTAACCCAAGACTCCAATTCCTAGGCTACTCTGTGAACTGCTACCAAGTTTGCAACCTTTCCCTTTACCTGATTCACTCATACCCTCACTTGTTCCCTCTCTAACTCCTCCTTGTTCCTTATCTTAACCATATTTTTCTCTTACTTCTTTGTGTCACAATAAAAAAATACTTCCATGTCCTCTATTCTAAACACCTTCCCCTCCAATTTTCATCTCATCAGTGCTATTCTGGTTTTTGGCATCTTGACTCTGTTGAAACTCCCTCAGCAAGGTAATTAATTATCTTATCCCTTCTAAATCATTGCTATGTTATTATTTACTTATGTTACTGTAGCATGTTGAGCCCCCAACCAAAGTCAGATCTCCATTGTGTTCTATACTGTACATATACTTAGTAAGATAAGAGAAAGTCCTGATGAAACTGGAATCTAAATAGACTGGTGGAGACAGGTAGTATTATAACCCCCATTTTACAGCTGGAGAGTTCAGTGTTATCAGTCTGTTGTCTTTGACAGAAACCATGGTATACCCTCTCCTTGACTTCAATGAACTTCTGCTTTCCTGGCTCACTTCCTACAAGGCTGATCTCTCTTTCACTGCATTTGCTTTGGTATCTCTTCATCCTTTCCCTAAATATTCTATCTTTCATCCTCTCTTCTTTGGTGCTACCACAAATCAGTATCTGTGATACTGCAGTTTCTCTATTTACTTAGCATACAAAATGGCTCTGCTATCTAATATGTCATTGCATGATAAGCAGTAGTAAATATTGACAATTTATAGACAACTACTGTAACTTGTCCAACACAACTAAGATGTAAAATGGGCAATTTTGATATATAAGTATGAAAAAAGGACCAATATCTAGTATGCCACTGGCTGTGGACATTTTAAATCCTGTGTATTTTCAGATTTTGTAGATGGAGAACTTGAGGTTTGCAGCAGTGATGTACTGGCCACATTCTAACAAGAGACTCCTTTTATTATAATTCCCATGGACCAGGCAATTGGCCAGACTGGAGAAGTGAGGAACTGAAGACTCTGTTACTAAGTAAAAAAGGGGTTTTGTATTACCACAATCATGAGGGACACCGTACTACTTCACAAAAAGACTTACATTTACCTGCACTTCTCTGGAACAGAGCCTGGTTTTCTCCAGAAAAATATGCTAACTACAGCACAGTGTGCAATTTCTGAAATTTAATTCTGCAGACACTTGGCAGGTGTCCTTGCCTGCGATTTTTTTTAAAAAAAAATACTCACAAGTCTGTAATTTGGGGGTTTTTTTAATTAAAAGAATAATACAAAAATGAAGAAAGACCTGTAACAGCTTGCACAAATAGATACTGCATTTTACATTTTTCATTTATTTTTAGAAATGAGAAGGAACAGGAATGTGCATTACTCAAGTCAATAGCATCTCTGCACACTCAAATAAATGAACGGGCTCTGTATTGAAGGACAGATGCTGGATGGCCACTCCATACATTCAAGTATACGTTGGACACCTAACTTTGGGAGTTTGCTCATCCTGAGAAACAAATGAAATAATGATCTATCTTGGATCTCCCTGCAACTTCTCAGTATATTTCTATGCTTTGAGGAGACTGTTCAGGTGTTCCAGGCTTCATGAAGGAATAAGATTCTTTTTCAAGACACTCTTCACCAGTCATGCAACCTGAAAAAGGTGCAATATACAACCCATCATAAAACCTCCTATTGATCACAGAAGTATACTGTCTCAAGGAAGAGTGAATACATATTACTGATATCCAATTAAGTTCAGGTTTGTTATGATGATGAATACTACCATGGGCATAGAAACTACATACTATTATCAGTAAAGACACTAACAACTAGCTCAAAGGATGGGTTTAGATACTGAGCCCCGTGCAAATGTTTACAGATGCTGTAGTTTGATGTCACTTTGAATATGCAGTAAAAATTTGTACATACACAGAGGAAGAACGGTACTGGTCAAATTACAGTAAATATAATATAGAACCCCCATCATGATGAAACTTCTAGCTAAACTTAGCTAAAGCCTGAAGTCTGCTCAGACATAGAAGAGAAACCCTGTTAAACTTCTTCAGAGAAAGTATAACTGTCCCATCTGTATCCTCAGTCTATAGCTCCTGAAAACGAGCCTTTCAATAGGTTTTTCTGAAGGAATTCTTTAGAGTAGAAGTCCACAAAATAGCAAATCTTTTCTAAAAGTCTAATCAGCAGGTGTTGAAAACTATGCCAGCTAGGCGTTGAGTCACAGTGTTTTCACAGCTCTTGGGCATTCAATTAAAGCTCACCAAAAATGTTCAAATTTCAAAACTAAGTTTCCATTAAAATGTAAATATTTTTCATATGAAACAATAAGGGACAAACATTGCAAATTATCCTCCATTTTCACACTTCTCTAGTATTAATTCTTTCTTGTCTTATAATCATAGAAATATAGGGCTGGACAGGAACTTGAGAGATCATAAGCTTCCTATGCTGAGGCAGGATCAAGTAAACCTAGACTGTCCTTAACAGGGGTTTGTTAAATCTGTTCTTAAAAACCTGTAATGATGGGCATTCCACAATCTACCTGGGAAGCCTATTACAGAACTTAACTATCTTAATGGTTTGAAAGTTTTCCCCAATACCTGACCTAAATCTCCCTTGCTGCAGATTAAGCATGTTACTTCTCATCCTACCTTCAATGGACATGAAGAACAATTGATCACCATCCTCTTTATAACAGCCCTTAACATATCTGAAGACTGTTATCAGGTCCATCATCTTCAGTCTTCTTTTCTCAAGACTAAACATCTCAAGTTTTTTTACTCTTTCCTCACAGGTCATGCTTTCTAAACCTTTTATCATTTTTGTTGTTCTCTTCTAGAGTCCACAGTTTGTCCACATCTGTCCTAAAGTGTGCCCAGTACTGGCCACTGTACTCTATTTGGGGCCTCACCAGTGCCGAGCAGAGAGAGACAGTTACTTCCTGTGTTTTATATACAATACTCCTGTTAATACACAGAATGATATTAGCGTTTTTCACATTGTTGATCTCCGTGTAATCCCCAGAACCTTTTAAGCAATACCGCCACCTCACCACTTATTCCCATTTTGTAGTGGTGCATTTGATTTTTTTCTTCCCAAGTTTAGTACCGTGCACTTGTTAAATTTCATCTTGTCGATTTCAGACCAGTTCTTTAATTTGTCAAGGTCAGTTGCAATTCTAATCCAAAATACCTGGAACCACTCCTCGCTTGCTATCATCTTCAAATTTTATCTGCATACTGTCCACTTCATTATCCAAGTCATTAATGAAAACATTGGATATATACAGAGGAAGGACTGTACTGGCCAAATTCGGTAAATAATGATGAAACTTCTAGCTAAAGCCTAAAACCTGCTCAGAGGGAAACTCTGCTAAACTTCCTCAAAGCAAATATACCTGTCTCTTCTGTATCCTCATTCTGTAACTTCTGGACCCAAGACCTACCCCTCCGGGAGCCCACTATATTTGTTGTCCCAGTTTGACAATGAACCATTGATAACTATTCTTTGAGTATGGTCTTCCAACCAATTATACACTCATTCTATAGTAATTTCATTAGATCATATTTCACTAGTTTGTTTATGAGAATATCATGTGGGACTATGTCAAAAGCCTTAGTCAAATCAAGATATAATGCATTTATAGCATCCCATCTGCCCCAATCCACTAAGCCAGTAACCCTGTCAAAGGAGGAAATTAGGTTGATTTGGCATGATTTGTTCTTGACAAACCCATATTGGTTACTACTTATCACATTATTATTAATGCTTACATACTAATTGTTTAATAATTTGTTCTAGTATATTTTTAGCCACAGTATTGAAGTTAGTTTGAATGTTCTATAATTCCCTGCGTCCTCTTTGTTCCTCCTTCTTAAACATAGGTACTATGTTTGCCCTTCTC
This sequence comes from Dermatemys mawii, assembly GCA_007922305.1. Taxonomy (NCBI): domain Eukaryota; kingdom Metazoa; phylum Chordata; order Testudines; family Dermatemydidae; genus Dermatemys; species Dermatemys mawii. The sequence continues at coordinate 76,128,077 of ML677334.1, read as the reverse complement.
CAATCCTCAGGATCTCACCCATCCTTCATGAGTTCTTGAAGATAATTTCTAAGAGTTCTGAGATTGCTTCAGTTAGCTCCTTAACTACCCTAGGATAAATTAGCTTGTCCACCTTAATTGTATGATAGAGAGTCTTCATGAAGTTATCTAAAGATGCCATCTTGGTAAGAAATAAAGTATCTCAAAATTTTCTCACAGATTCTTCATACTGTAAGCCACCTGTTCTAGCCACTGCAGGACTAACATTTTGTGATAAATGGGATACATGCCTGCTCCATCTCAGGGTATGTCAAAACTGCAGTGTAAGACCAGGGTTAGTTGGACTTGAGTCAACTGACCCATGTTAGGGAACCCTGGGCTTGAGCATCTACATTTTATTTTAACCCTATGTTAAGACATTTCTAACCCATGCTTGCAGCTCGGGCTTTGGTGTCCACACTGCAGCATGCAGACTTGAGTCAAAGCAACATATCCTGGAGTCCTTAATGCCCCTGCCCCCACCAAAATGTCACTACTCTAGCCCTAGAACAATGGTGCATTGGGAAGAAACTTTACTAACTGCCCTGCACATTACAGGATGTTTGAAGCAGCTCACTTTGCAAAAGGCTTGATCAGTTTGCTCTCCACTGCAAACCCAAGAAGCTTTCTGATAGTGTGCTTACAGATTGGTGATAAAAAGAGAAAGGTTAGTGCTAACCTGAACTACTGCTGTTTGCAAAGGAGGGGTATGACGCAGCAGGGAGCAGGGCAGATTTGACCTGGGAGGCCTCTCTGATGGGAAGATACCTGAGAGTTGTAACCTGAGCCCAGGAGGGGCATGGGGAGAGCTGACACCTTCTGCCCAAGAAATTGGACAAAGGAAAGGGGAGATGGCTGCAGGGATTTGTAATGGGTAGTTGGTTGGGGAAAAGGAGAGATCCCTAAGTTTGGGGTTGATTCTCCCTACCTTCCGGAAGAACCTGACTAAGGGGTCCTGTTTGTACCTACAAGCTCTGGTTTGGACTATGTTCCTGTCATCCCTAATAAACCTTCTAATCTACTGGCTGTCTGAGAGTCACTGTGAATCCCAGGAAGTGGAGTTGCAGGGCCCTGACTCCCCCACACTCCATGACAAGGGGTGTGGGGGGCTTCATTTTCAATAGAGAGGATTGCAGATTGCTGAGATAGAACTAAAGAAATTGGCCCATGGAATTGTGGAATACTTCTGGCTGACTTCTAGGACCTAAGTCAAGTGGGTCTGTGTCTAAACTGCAAAGTAATAGGGCTCAGACCCTGTGACTCGACTTAACTTGAGTTCGGACCCTCCAGTCCTGCAGGGTCCTGGAACCCAGGGTCTGAGCACTAGGTTAGCGCAATTGATACAAGGAGGGTTAGACTTGAGCCCAGGCTGAAGCACAGGCTTATGTTGCAGTGCAAACATACCCTCAGAGACCTTATGCCTAAGCAGTTAACTCCTTTCTCTGTCCCCCCAGTCAGGTCTCAGACCCAGCTTTTTAAAGGAATTTAGGCATTGTGGCATTCAGTGGTGCAACACCTAACTGATTTAAGAGCCTAAATTGGCCTGAATGTCAGTGGGGTTTTGGCTCTTTAGTACCTAAGTCCCTTTTGAAAATGAGATGTAGGTGCCTGAATCAGTTAAGCATTGCAACTCTGAGCACATCAATGTCTAAATCCTTTTAAAAATCTGGGCTTTTATGCTTTGTTCCTTTTCCTGGTGCACCAGAAAGTTGTTCTTCCAAATCACATTCTCCAATCCCCATCCAGGTTATGTTCAATGAAAGAACCTTTTACACACAAAACTCAGAAAAAAATAATTTTAACAAACGTTCATTAAAGAATAAATATGCTTTGTTCAGTGCTGTAGAAAACATCACAAGGCATTCTCTGAGAATAGTTACAGAATATTGAACTATTACAATGATCAATGGGAATTGTGCCATGGTAAAAACTTAGGCCTGAACTACACTGAAGAGGGGGGTCGAACTAAGATACACAACTTCAACTATGCTATTTGCATAGCTGAAGTCGAAGTATCTTAGTTTGACTTTCCTGGCCGTCCTCACACCAGAGAGTGGACCATGGTGGCTCCCCTGTTGACTCCGTTTATTCCTCTTGCAGAGCTGGAGTTCCGGAGTCAACAAGGAGTGCGTTTGGGGATCGATTTATTGCCTCTAGATGAGACATGATAAATTGATCCCTGATACATTGAACACTACCTGCTGATCTGGCGGGTAGTATAGACATACCCTTAGTGAGGATATTGGCCTTCGTTTTGTCCCTGAAAGCCTTTCTGACTTTGTATAACCAAACCTTCTTTTGTTTCATATTGCAGCTCTGGGCCTTCTCACAAGTGTTCTCTGCTGCCTGCTCTTGCCACGAAGAAGAAACACAGTATCAGTTATAATTAATTTGTATTCTGAAGTGCGTAGATGTCAGAGTCAGGATGAGGGCCCAATTGTCTAGGCATTGACCTAACACTTAGAAAAAGACAGTCTGTGCCAAAAAGAGCTTACAGTCCACTTAAAGACAAGATGTAACAAGTTGGACAACATACCAATGGACAGGGAGAGAAGACAAGGTTACCAGTGATAGGAACATGTGGTTACACAGACCAGCTACATGCACAATAAGTTAGTTTGGAATTTATATGGATTAATAATCCAACTTGACATGACCCTATGGGGAGGAGTTGGTTTTGTTCATTGAAAGTAATCTTTTGTGAGTTGGAGGAACAGACCAGGGTGATGCACTGAGGTACAAATTGCAAACTCCACTCCCCAGTCTGAATGTCTCAGTTGGGGGCAGAGGAAAAAGGGACTGTTTTCACAAAGGCTGTTGAGTAGCAGTGTCACCACCTCATGGAGCAGTATCCTTGTGATCCCAGCATGTTCATCCCATTGGAGAGAAGACCCACAGATCCTCTGGACTGGCCATGGGTCCACCCCATTGGCACCCTTTTTGCTGCCACAGAATGAGACCCTGCATTGCAAGACACCTCTTTGTGGCTGACCCAAATCCAGCCTCACATCCTGAGCAGTGTAACCACATCTGGTTAAGCTGACATGGGTCCTTTCATGTCTACTGGCACATGTATTTGCCACAGCACTTGCCCCTAAAGTGAAGAGACCTGTGTCTCTTATTACACTAGAGACAAACAAAGATTCAATAAACAGGCAATACTGATAGCTCAGCCTGTTTATATTGTTGTCACTGTAGGCAAGAAAGGGTAAATATTACAGTCTCCCATTTATGCAGGGAATAGTGCAGAAAGAATAATTGTATACATTTTAGAAAGCAGGAAAACATTGTGTCATTTTAGAGAATGCATTGCATTAAATCATCCGTACAGGAATCTATTTTTCTCTGAAGCCAAATTTTATTTCATGTTCCCAAAATGCCATTTTTAATACTTACAAAATATACTTTAACATTTTCAGTGGATAATTGAGCTATGTGTGTATTTTAGGACAAATACTGGGAAACACTATGTTCAATATCAATGTCTATACCATTTAAACAATGAAAGCATCAGGTAAGTAACAACATTTGGACAGCAAGTCAATATGACTATGAAAGGTCTCCAATAATGAGCAAACTCAGACCAATACACTGTTTGAGTATTTGGCCTTCCTATTGACAAAGGTTGCTTTCAATCACACTGTATCTATTACCATATCAATCATCACTCTAAATGAATACAACATTATCATTGACGAAGACATCACTTAAGCAGAGAAACCACAGGTTCTATAAAAGCAAATAATGAAACTTAGGTTGATCACAGCATGAAAATTAGACCTAATCCTTAATAATTCTTATTTGGTAAAGCAAACAAATTGAAGCTAAAAATGTTAACTCTATTTCTTGCTAAGGATCTTGAAAGATATAGAAATTGATATCACATGCTTAATTATTAAAGATAATGCAATCCAATACTTTATTTGCTACACAAATTAAGATATGGAATTGAACTGATGAAAATGATTTACGTGCAGGATTAAAATATTGGCAGCTTTATAGAGTGAAATGTCACTATTCTGCTGTACCTTCAAGTTTTACATTTCCTCCTTTGAATCCCTGTCAGCCTTCATGAACACTAGAGAGTTTAATCAATGCTTGCAGTAGCCATAACATAACACTGAGTATTTTACTTGTGTAATAATCAAACTGCTGTTTAGTAGGAGTCATAAGAAGAAATGACAAACATATTCAATCCATTTGGAAAATTTACAATTTAAATAATAAAGAACATAAAAAAGAAAATATCACACATTTCAAATGATTTTTCTCTCTCCATGAAACAAACCTATATTTTATAACAGCTGAATCTACCCTAAAGCAATCACATTGTATTTTGGATGACTCAAAGGTCATAAAACTTAAAGTCTTATGAGTTACTGCACATGAAACAATTTTTAATTTATATGATACAAAATACTTGTGAAACAAACATTTTATTTTCTTGACGTTCTCCAAAGGCTGGATTTCGAATTGTAATTTTATTACATTTATTGAGAACAATCAATATCAAAGTGAGGCTCCTATAAAGATAGGAAGGGTTGATATCCTAGTATTCTGGCAGTCTGCTCCTTTTTTAGATTAATTTTGTTTGAAGCTAAACTAAAATTCTGGGAAATCAGGAAATAAAGTCAGTGATGACACAATAAGAAATTTAGGAAATTAAGATCACACTGGAAAAATCTGCATGAATTTTCTAAGGATTTCAATATATGGAAGGTAGTTGCAAAAGTTTGAGCATCAAAGAAAATAATTCAATGATTATAGACATGTTTTTGGAAGGGAAAAAGGGAATTTTAGGGTAACGTCACAAAACAGGGAAGAAAGGCTGAGATGGGACTAAGCTGTTGACTCGAACATTCTTTCCTTTTCCAGTATTAACTTCTACATTTATATATTTAAGTAATTTTGAATATATTGAAATCTTTTAAAATTATAAACCATTTCAATGATTCCAAAGGGGAGGAATCTTATTTTGGTTAAAAAAGTAATTTTTACTTAGAGTTTTACTAAAATTATCTTTATTTGGACAGTTTGATAAATTACTACAGTGCCATGACTACATTGTGTCATATGTTTGTGTGAAAGAATGTCTGTGTGTGAAAATATAAAGAAGAAACTTTGGTACAGTAAATGAAGTGCATGGCTGTAATGTGCCTTCAGTACTAGACTATTACAGGCCTATCTAATTAATCTTTTAAGTAATATTTTATGTGGTTATATACTGTAGATATATAGTAATTTAATGATGTAGAGAAGCTTTGGTCCACATCGTCCATCCCTGTCATTGCTACAACACTCAGCAGGAAAACCTGATTTCCAGCAGGTGTATCCAGAAACATCAAATGTTTAATACACCTGTGCAAGACAGCCAATTTCAGAGCATTTATCAATGGAAGTGGTTGCTTTACTCTCCTCAGTTCTATGACTGATCACATACACAGTGGTGGTTCTGTAATATAAACATATGTAGTGCTTCGAAAGTGTTCATTAAACTAACCGTTGTGAAAGTAATTTACGTTTACTGTACTTCAGGCATAGCAATACCACCATTTTAGGCAAACAAATTGAAAACTAAAAATTTTACCCTGCTTTGATCATCATTATTCTCACAGCCAGCATTCATCAGGGCTAGGAGGACAAGAGCAGGAATTTCTCCATAGCATGCTGTTCCCTGTCTTGGCCAGCAATAAACAATGCAACTGTGTGACCAGTATCTTGAATGCTTCCCCTCCTATCACCACCATTACTCATAAGCATTCATGCTAGCAATGGGCAACCTTCAGAGGTTCAGAGATCACAGAAGTATCTAACAGTGTGGATCCTACTCCAAAACACATTCAAGCTTTTCAGAACTATTTAGCTTGCACTATTTGCCTGGAAATCACACAAGAGCAGTCTTCCCTCAGAGATTTCCTGTACTTGCTTCTTTTTAGTTAGTTCAGACATACCACAGTACTTCTTTAAAAGTATTTTCTTGTTTCTGGTCTTGATCCTGCCAAATCATGTGAAAATTATTTATTTTTAATTATAATTATTAAGTTAACCAAATATTTCAGGGCCCTCAGAAAGGTTTAGTTCAGTTCTGTAGATGGACAAAAGTTTGAGGTGGAGGGAATATTTTCCCACCAGATGCATTAGTCCCATCCCTAATGCACAGACAGTGTAAATGTATTGTGGCTATCACAACCTTTATGAGAGTAGGCCTCTGTCCAGCTAGTTGGAAGAAAAGGGGAAAGGCACCCTTGTGAGAAGGCAATAGGTGTGTGTGGGGGGGGTGGGAAGGAAATTACAGGGATGGACAGGAAGGGCTGGGTGCAGTTGGATCCAGGTTAAGGTCACTGCATTGCCCTTCCGCCTGCCTGGGAGAGTGGGAGAGATATTCCTAAAGCATGCAGCTATGGAGAGGCCCTCTTTCCCAGGATCGACTATTGGATAAATTGGATTGGAAAAGGATTTGAAGGAAAGCATCCTTTATGGAAGGTGAGTAATGGGAGTTTGAGGCTCCTATGTCTCGTCAGTGGAGAACTACCACCTCCTTTTTCTGGCTCCCTTTAAGGTTGCTGAGGAAGATGGTTTGGAGCTCTTACGTCTGGAGCAGCAAGGAACCAACGCACTTCTCCATGCACTGCCAAACGTTGCCAAGTAACCCCAGATATTATAAGTGAATAATGTTGCAGCCTAATTAAACCACATCCATGGCCTCCTGTCTTTCTTCCAGTGTGGATGGACAATATAAAATCATTTGTTTTCCCTGTAACCTGGGCAGGGCTGCAGCTAGGATTTTTACAGTCATGGATGAGACTTCAAAACAGCATTGCTCTGCAGCAACACTAGCCTAAGTTGATTGCTCTGGCATCTTCCTCTGGTTAGTGTACCCCATCCAGAAGACCTCAACTTGAGTTTCTTAGGCTACTATATAGTTTGTACCAAGGACAGTGTCTCAGATCCCAGTCTGGCTCCACATCCTGTTCACTAACTCCCCTTACTTTTCCTCTCCCAGATGCTTGGTAGCTCCCAGGCTTCCCGCCCTAGGCCACCACCACAAAGATTTGCTTAGCAGCAGACCTCTTGACTTGCCCATTATTTTGCTTCCTGCCTTGCTGAGAACCACTCAGCATCCACTTCTGCAGTGTTGGACAATTCTCTTTCCAGCAATGATCTCCCTGCTCCCCCTCCTCTGCCCCCACTCAAAGAAGGAGCATGTGTGCAAAAAATGTGTCTTGAGTGTCTGAGAAGTTGACCATTTTTAAGGGTGTAGTTGGCATTCCAAACCTGTGTTCCAAGTTTTTTGTAAGTTTTCATTGCAGCTTGTCAGTAAATAGTTTATATATTTGTGAACATTTTCATGTTTTTTCCCTTCACTTTCATCAAAGTTATATTTCAACAGGAAATTTCTGCTCAGTTCTAGTTGTCACCAATATGGGGCACATTCTGCAATCAAACAAGCATACAAGCCTTAATGGGAGCAACATGAGTGCATGTGCTGGCAGCATTTGGCTTTGTTGCTTTAGATGGAGTCTCATTTCTACCCTCCTCTTCAGAGCAACACATTTAGTTAATGTAACTGACATACACAATCTCTGATCTCTGTTTATAGTCCCTAACCACTATGTACTCAAAGTGGTGAATGGGGTTTTGGCATGTGACTTCCTTTAAAATAAATGTGAATTGCATGTCACAAAATCCCACACAACACTTTAAAATTAATTATTCATAAGAACACATTGCTTCTTCCATCTGAGGATTGCAAAGCATTTTGCAAACATTAATTAATTAAAGTTTCAAAAGTTGCAAAATGCCAATGAGACAGTCTTTTTATACCCATTTTTACAGTTATGTCAACTGACACCTAGGGGCCAATACTGTGTCTACACTGTGGAACTTACAAACTAATTCACACTGGTTCTGATAAACTGCTGTTAGAATGAGCTATGGGAGCTGTAGTGACCACGCTCCAGTGGCTTCCAGCCTTTTTCCCACTGAGTTAGTTAAACCTGAATAAAAGACTTAATTAACATGGTGGTGAAACAAAAGATCCAGACACAGAAACTTGTCGATGGGGCCAGACTCCCATTGGTTCTAATAACTGTTAGATCAACCAGGGAATTGTGCAAGTGTGTAAATTTCTCCACTATGCACAAGGCCACAGTGACCTGAAGAAAAACCAAGTAAATCCATAATAGAGCTTAGAACAGAACCCAGTAGTCTTGACTTCCCGTTTCCTATTCTAAACATTAGACAATTGTTCCTCCTTTGGTAATTGTTGCAAAACTTTACATTATATTGGCTCAGTTCAAAAGTGATTTGTGGATGAAAGTTTGATTTGATTTGCCTTTCGCACTCCTCACATATAAGCTGGAATATAGCCTTACCTTTGGATGTTTTTTTCATGGAATTGCATCATAGGATCTCACATGTTTATATGTGCCCAGTAGTATATTAACGGTTGAGTACTCTAGGTGAATTTCAGTCTTCTGGCCTTTCCAGACAAAGCCAGAGGAACCTTCACCTGACTGTGGTGAAGGATGGAAACTTCCCTCCTTACTTTTCACGGTAGTGACTCCAGTCCCTGATCAGGAACAGCAGCCACAACCTCTGTAAACTCACTGCAGATACTATGATGATGCCTTAATTAGATCTGTGGCCAGTGGATCCATTCATATAACGGTAGACTCAGTAGCCACAGCTGTAAGGCCATTCATTCTGTGCTGAGCTGCATGGCACTAAAGCAGAGTCCAGCATTGCCATATACTGGTTGAATGAAGTGCTCCTGTGTGACTTTCACAGACCTGAAAAGCTTTATACAGTGGAACTGCTACAGTTTCGCTGAGTTAGGAACTAACGTCGCACATCCCTAATGGCCTTTTTGGCAAACCTGACCCTGCACAAATGCTAGTGAAAGGTACTAGATTAAAGCTATGGAAAACCTTTATCCAGGAAATAAGTTTTGGTATGGGCAGGAAAAGTCTGCTGTCACTATAGAGAACACTGATCTGAAGAGACTACTTCTGGGATCCAGTCCGTTTCCATGCCTCTTCTGTAGTTGGCCTTTCCGCTGCCTGAGTTCAGGATTGCCCCCTAACGACTGACCACAAATACAAACCTTTGGGGAAGACTCTCACTTGATCCAGTTCTCTCTCTTCCTTATAATCCTCCTCTCCCCACAGGGGCTCTCCCTCTATGTGGGGGTTTGGAAGGATGGTTGAGTAGCTTGTTCTATCCTGACCCGGCAATGAGTAACCTCTTCACTGGACTAGCCAGGAAGCTTTTTCTGCCACCTGATCCGTCTGATAAACCAGCTTCTCCTTCTACTTAGTCTTCTGCCACATTGCACAGTGACCTCTCCATTGGGCATACCCTCTGCTCCAACTACTTTACAATGTACAGAACACAATTAGATTTCCTCACAATTTAGGTTGCATTTGGGAACAAGGAAAAACTGAGAGAAGGAGGAAAGAATTTTTTTTCTTCAGAAATGACATACTTTGCTGTGATATTATAAATAATGTCATAAATGGAAAAAAATCAGGTCTGCAATAATTTATATAAATTATTCATTTACAAATATATTAATTACAATACCAAATAGTTACATAGTATTTGGCTGAAATTTTCATTTCAAAGAGTGTAACATTAAATTCAAATATGCACCCTCAAATAACATCTGAGCTTGTGACTCATTTGGAAAAGACAACCTTTTGTTTGTGCAGGTCAAATTTATGCTCATTTGAAAACTGCAGGGTTTACACCTGCAACCACCTGACTGCAGGTGAAAATCAGACACATATTCAGATTTTCTCCAGCTATTCATTGTACACACACAAAGTAAACAGAGACTAAGCTTCAAGGTTACAGCTCACACCATACTTCGTTCTTCACTCATGTTATTGCGCCTCGGAACTCACTGTGCAGCCACACCAGCCTGTCTTAATGACAGCACGTCACCCTAAACTTCAAATCTTTTGTTTTCAGCAGTTTGGGTTACAAACATAACTTAAAATATTTTTCTATCTAATCTATTAGAAATGGAGTGTTGGTGTATAGTTCAAGGTAACTGAAAAGCTTTCTTGTACCAGCGGTAACCTTGCATTATGCCTTCATTGTATTATGAAGGACTTAATTTGAGGAGATATTGTGAACCCTTCTATTTTTTTCTGTCTTAAAGATCCATAATCAGACAAAAAGTGAGAACCTTCAATGAAAGGCCTTTCAGACACTGAGAGAACACGAGCAGGAGCCAAACCCCTAACTTAATGGGGTACATTTTCAGTGCATTGAACAATGGACTAGGCACACTTTTATATTAACAATATAGGGAGCTGAGCAGCTATTATCCACATAGCATGCTGAATATTTATTCCTATTTGTCTAGAAGGTTTTTTTTACTCATTATTACTACACATTTTCACAGCTGCTTTTCAAATAAAAGAAGGAAAGATCTACTAAATGACCCCTCCCCACTTTATAAGGGCCTTATCTTAACTTCAGTCCCAATTTAAAACTCTCCTTTGAAATCCAGGATGAAGAAATAGCATATATGATAACTAAGATGAAGGAACCAAAAACTTCCACGGTTTCCATTTTATGGGACTGGTAAATGGAAACTGAAACCACCATTTTCTTGTTGCTAGGTCCATGGACCTGACAGCTATAAGTGCAAAATGAGAGGAAGCCGCCCTGCAATCGAAAAGGAACAATATATTTAAATAGCACAGAAGGCATGAAAATAGCTGGCTACAATCCCAGAATCTATAAATGGTACAAACTTGCTCATCATAACTCCATGGACGATGACAACATCACTGGGAAATGAAAACAGAAAAGGAAGAAATGCACTGGATCTTGGGAATGAAAAGTCAGGCTACTCCAGTGCACTCTGGTCAAGTAAGACAAAAATGCAATGGTGGAAAAGCAGCAACAGGAACTAATCACACTGAGGGCCCAGCAACTTCATGATTCAAAGCAAAGAAAGCAGAGAAGAGATCAGAAAACAGCCAGCTGAAGAAATTAGCATTTATTGAAGCAGGTTCTTAAATATTATGAGATTGGTGAAACACAATGTTTATAATTTGACTTCAGCATGATGAATACAGTCTCTGATTTATACAAACTAAACCTTTCACTTAGCACAGAAGTTATGACATCCCCTTCCTTTCCTTTTCCGTGTAAATCCCTGTAACATTTAAACAAAACCAGAAATAGAATCAATACTGTCAAGATTTTTTTAAAAACTTCCTTTTTACTGAGCTTAGCAATACAGAACCACAGTCGACTCCTGATTATCCAAACTGCATGGAGGGTACTGAATTTATTCGGATAATTGGGGGTTCAGATAACCGAGAGAGCAGGAGCCATTCAGCAATGGGGTGGTCTCATCTGTGGCCAGGGGCTCATCCTCTTTCTAGCCAGGGTTCTTCGCTCTGCCTCGCTCACTCACTCCCATGGCAAGGAGTTGCAGAGCGGTCCCGGTACTGTCACAGTGGCCAAGGTTGCTTCCCCCATAGCCGGGGGCTCCTCCTTCTTGCAATCCTGTCTGGAGAACTCTGTTCCGTTATCCAAACCTGTGCATTGCCCAAATCCATTCTTGTCCTCCAGCACGAGACACAGGGCCTCTGCAGTTTGTATCTCATGTGTTTCATGCTGGGGGATAAGAAAGGGATTCAGGTAATGCAGAGGTTGGGATAATAGGGTTCTGGATAAACAGGAGTACACAAAGTGATCATTAGCGTGACTGAAAGATATTTGAAATGATAGCTGTCCATATGAAAACAAGTGACTAAAGAGAAATAGTCTTCTCTTGTAAACTATAACACAGCTGAACTCAGAGAGGAAAATGTCACTGCCTCTCCATTCACAGAAGACTTTTGCCAGCTCATTTGATTGGCGTTGTTATACAAAATACGTTAAAAACCAAAAGCAAACACCAGCCACAGGTTCCAGCTGATCAACTTTCAAATCCATGCAGCTCTCTGACCTCAAATGCATGTAGAGAACATGTTGACTTGTCATATACTGTCTTATAAACTTGAAAAACTGACTATAGAAGACATTGCTTACTCTCCTTGTTAAACATTTAAGGTTCATTTCGTTCACACTTGCTCACATTGATTTGTAACTTGCTCCATAAGAGCTACCTTTGATTTCAGTGGGGTTACTTACAGAGTAAGGTACTACTGAACACCAATAAGGATGGCAGATTCTGGTTATTAGTATGCATAAAATACAACAGTGCTTCAGGCATTGTAACAGACATGATATTGGCCTGAAATGCCACAGGATTAGCAGGTCTTGATCCTGCTGCTAAAGGGTTAAAGGACCACTGCTGATTCACTGAAGCAGAGGATCATTGCCCTATCAAGATAATAGCAAGGTAAAATAGCGTTCTCATGAGAGAGGATGTAGGGTCTGGCCTGAACAGTATTAGGAGAAAAAACAGAAGAGTAGCAAACCTTGGAAAGAAGCTGACTTACGTTATACAATTGTTACGTTTCCATAATAAATCCATACCCGCCGAGGGGGTTGGAGGCATGTGTTAACCTATACAAGATGCAGACTTTCTCTGAAAGCCAGCTGGAAAGGCACCTCTGCAGAGACACCCTTTCAAAATCCCAGTATCATAAACACTTGATTTCAGAGAACACACGAATATTTACTACAACCTTTTTTCATGCCCTGTTTGACTAGGAGATTTTTGGATGAGACATAAACCTGAGTCAGACCCGCTTGCAGCAATTACATTCTCAGGGAAAGTCTTCTTCCTATGCCAGGGGCTGTGACGCTGCCTCTTTCTTACTAGGAAATTCCCCTGAGCCAGGAAAAAAACCCTGTGGCTAGACATACCAGTTTTGATGCCCTTTGTCCCAGCAGAGCACCACAAAAGGTCCCTCCTATAACAATGAATCAGTCATATGGCATTGTTTAAATAAAACCAGGGTGTAAAGTGAGTAAATATAAACCACTGGTAAAATGAGAACAAATCCCCACAGGACTGTATATGTGCAGAAGAAAACTTCCATCTGTGAGTAAAATAGTTTCAAGCCTGATCCTCATAGAAAGTGAAATGACAACAAAAACTTTAAAAACAGAAAAGTGAATTGAGAATCTATAATGTCCTCAAATAAATCGGTTCAGATGCCACAATTTCTTGAATGAATGTGACTGGGTAAAAATTTACTTTTGGACTGGGTTAAAGAAGCAAGCCCTGATTCTTTGATAGGGCCAAACTGTGCTCAGCACTGGACCAGAGGGAAGGGTGGGAAACAGGAAGGCTGGCTTTGCACCACATTTGTGGTTCCCAAAGCTGGAGCCGGCAGGGAATAGTTTTACACTCAGGTCGATTTGCCTGGCCTTTGACTGGTTGCTTTAACTGGAGCCTGATTCCATATGGCTCCAAGGCTGAGGCCATTCCGAATCCTGGGGCTCAACAAAGCACAATGGCACCCTCACTATATCCCTTTTCCTATGGGCCAGGGGAGAGGATAATGTAGAATAGAGCAGTGTGGAAGGGTTGTACAAAGGCTAAACATCTGGTCCAGTATGTTCAAGGCATAGTCCTTTAACTATTGGATGAAAGTATGTGGTCTGTATGGGAGTTAAAGTGGGTAAGTAGTGGTGTGTATCAAAGTACTTAGAAATATATATGTTTCCACTGTTAACATTTTTAATGACGACTTAATACAGGATATAAATACCTCCTATAAAGCAATCAGCATAATGTCAGGTACCAATTGAGAAAGCTAGAAATCTATTTCTTGCCATTTGTGTGAAAGTGGTGCTAATGCAATGCCCAAACAGCAGTGCACTGCCATTAGGCGTATAAAGACTGCAAATATCTCCCAGGACATTGATCCACTTAAAGTGAAAAAAAAAAAACAATGTTGCAGTGTCAATTTGACCAAGCCACACAATCCTTCAACTTTTTAAGAGGAGCGGTTTAGGGACCCTTTAATTCTCTTTACCCCGTTGGGAATGATGGCTTCCTGCCAAAGAGGAACAGGTTCTTAGTACTGTACTAAGCCTCTGCTTAGACTGTATTCCTCCTACTGGAATTTGCTGCCAGAGGCATGAAGAGGATTTGAAAGCGAGGGCTTTGGGCCACAGATAGAAATTCAATATTTTTGGGGAGAAAAGATAAGCCCTGGGAGCCTATGTTTTACTGCTCTCTTCACTGTGGAGAGTGGCACTTGATGTGATCCTCACTGCAGAGCATGACACAATGCATTTTTAGAGCTGAAACTACTGGACTGTAGCTAGATTTTGCTTTAGGGTGGAAATAGGTAGTGTTCTAGAATCAAGAAAAAAATGATGAGGTTGTTGAGTCCCCACAAAGCAAACAAACTAACATAAGACAGCACAGCTAGAGGCATGCTGCGTTCCTCCTCTTCCCCCACCCCCCTCTCTCTCTCTCTCACACACACACACTTTATTTAATTCTGTTTAAAACCAATGTAAAAATACACTGCATTTCTGAACATGGAAAGACTTTCTTGTTACTAGCCTATAAGCTGTATTAAGCCACCTCACCTGGGGCCTGCCTTATTCACCCTGTGCAAGCACACAAACCAAATATTCAAAAAAAATCTCATTTGAATTCTAAATATTTATAATCATGCAATAATCAGGGATAGGTTATGTCATTCCAATGATAGGTGAAGATATAAATACTGCTAACGAGGGTTTTAATATAACCGCACTTACAGTATAATGGTCATATTTTTGAGAAAACTGATTCCTCTTGCATTCACTGAAATGCACATTCTTGGCACAATTACTGCGATTGCACAAGCAAATTGGGTTTGTACATGCACCAGTGCTTATTTAAGACACCACAGTTAGGGTTCAATTCCTCTGAAAAATGATGCTACAAAGAACATTTGGCTACATGAGGGGCTGCTCAAAGGTCTCAGATTAAAAAACCACTGTATTCTACATGGAAAAGAGAGGAAGCAACCAAGATTATACAGTCAGTTAAGACATGCAAAAGAGCAGAAAAATAGAAGAATGGGTTCATGTTAGCCACAGGGACTGGGGAGGCTAAAGATGGCTTTAATACATAAGAAAAGCAGGGCGGGGGGAAAGGAGGGGAGGAGAGTAGGTTCTTTACATTAAACAAAGAAGGGGATGAAGCTAATGATGACTCGGAAATAACCAGGATACAGAACTCCTTTTAAAACTTCACAAATATTTACGCAAATCTTTTAGAGGTATTTGTTCAGCTGTAATATGACTAAGAGGGCAAAATAAAAGTCTACGAGTATTTGAAAGGAGTAAACACCCAAGAGGGAAAAGAAGTATTTGGCATAATGAAAGAGAGCACAATTTAAACACAAGTATGATTATATTAAAAGCTGGAAAGTTTAGACTGGCTGTACAGGAAACATCGTCATTGTGACACCTCTTAGCTTGTAGAATAAATCCCATGGAAAGTGCCTGTCCCACTGCTCAGTTAAAAGCTCTATTCCTTGGTCCAGAGGCTGCTCTAAATTACACCAGAGACATTTGAGTTCCCAGTCAGCCTCAAATCATGAGAGTGGAAAAGTAGCTTAAAACCACAGTCCCCCCATTTCGAGTTTGAAGCTGAGGATTGAACCCAATATTTGAATTGCGATATCCTGCCTTTTACAATATCTATTAAACTATGCAGCTGAATCCAAAGTTTCAGGAAGCATTCTTTGCAGACAGAACATTATGCACTCGCCTTTCAATGCCAGATTTCCATTCTGTTTTAACATAAAATTGTTATTTTAAGCATTTGTGGGTTTTAAAGTGCTTGACTTGTACAAAAATCATATTTGTCACATTTTTGTCAAGTCATCTTTCTACATGCTCTGCCCTCAATGTTACCACAGAGATAAGGCACACTTACATTTTTCTCCTTGATACATGTTTTTATTAACTTCATAGCACATGAAAAAATTGTTGGAAATATCAAGAATCAAACCAATTCCAGTGGATGATAAAGCTAACCTAAACTAATAGAAACATCTGCCAGCCATCTTTCATCTTCAGAAGCAATCTATTGTATAAAAAAAAAACATAGTGCCAAATTTATCAGACAGTTGCATGTAGATGAGACCATGAAAGTCCCACATGTTTACCTTTAAAAGGGGCCAGCAATGTAATTGACATACACCTTAACATATTAAAATTTATTATAAGACTTTTTCATGATGATCTTTACTTAATCTTCTATTAATGGGATGGAAGAGCACTCCCTAAATTTAGCCAGGGATATTGATTATTGGGCTTCAGCTGTTGGGTCTTGTCCTATCCCTGATTCTGGAAGTTAAAACTGTGGCTTGTAGCTCAGGCATGTGGTAATCTTAAATTTCAGAACTCCTAATCATCAATTCTGTGCCCAAAGATTGTAGATTGCAATATTTGGAGATGTGAAGGAATTTTTCCTTTACAGTGTATTCACCCAGCAGTGGATATTTGAATTATTATTTCAGATTTTCATCTAGACTAGTGCATTTAATGGGGGTTCAAATAGCCAGGTGTTGCCAGAGGTCAGTTTTGAATACATTTTGGTTTGTGACTTCACCTGTGCTGAAATGTAGCTGGTTTGGAATGATTTTTGTCTTTATTTTATAACTACACTGGGCAGTAGTTCAAAACTTGGGTGCAGATTTGCGTATGACCATGAGGCTGAGGCATAGGAAGTGGGGAATCGGACTAACGATCCAGCTCAGATACAAGGCATTTTCCTTTGGGGGGAAGCTCTCATTTGGAAGTTGAAGTTAAAGGACTACTAATACCCCTATGACACCACTAATGGTGGAACTTTGATGGAGTTAAGTAGGACCACTGGGACTAGAGACACCAGGTTAATTTGTACCCAGAGGGCATTACATTCAGTTTCCTGTCTGTGGAGTCATTAGGGGTAGCCAAAGCAAAATTGCTCATACAGAAATATATTTAAAAATAGAAGGCAGGCAAGTGGTTCAGGGATTAAATACCTTTAATTTGGTGAATTTATCATTAGTTGATCTGTCTGAGGGGATGCCCATTAAAGAGTTACATTTATCCACAGTTCTTAGTAATATTTCAGATATTGCAGTGTAAAGCCAATCATAGTGATAGTGTTTTACATTAGTTGACTCTGCCCCACATAATCCTGGTGTTAAGCAACCAGTTTCAGGGTTGATCCTGAGAGGCAGAAGAAAAATATCTACAACGTTTTGTCTAAAAAGCAGAAACATCTCAGACTCTGGAGTATCTGAAGTGAGCAGCAGTTGAATCTCCACTTGACCACTGTAACCCTCATATGTAAAGCTGTTCAAAAGTCTGCAGTTTCAGTTTGTGAAAGTTCATATATCCTCTTTTGAGTTTTTTTAGTCTGTGTGAGCAGCCACTTTTTTGATGAGTTTCAGGATAAACTGAACACAATCCATCGAGTTTCACATGGTTTCTCCCCCCTGAAACTGTGGATTAACTGAAGATTTCAAAACTCAGTCAAGATTTGGTAAACCTGGCCAGATTTTCAGGTTGGTAGTCAGACTAGGCAGTGGTATTATTGAAGGTTTATAAGGCACTTTTTAGCATTATTCATCCCAAATTCATGAGAACTGCTATAAAGGGTTTCAAGAGATGCAAGTAAATCTGGCTAATGAAAAGAGCTCATAAACCAGAGCCAAACCAAACAATCATAAAAAAAAAAGCTCTGTGCATATTTTGTCTAGATATTTTCTGGTACTGTACATTTCCTGTTTTGACATCATTTTAACTGCCACCATACATCAGTCCAAAGATATAACAATTCTGCAATAACCACTACAATATATCACTTTCATCGTAGTTCATTTTACTGAAAAATGCTATTGGATTGTTTCTGGTGGAGTTCTCTTCTTTGTAAGAGCATATATTTTAATATATCATTGTTGTTGTGGGGCAGATCCTTTAATATTTGCTCAAATAAAACTTCCAATGAAGTTAGCTTTGGATAGATAAGGACTACAGGCTTTGGCCTTATACACATAAAAATTGATTCCTAACTTTCCTGAGTAAAAGCAATTTAATGGGTGCATTGAGAAACCTTGACAAAATATAGAATAGAAATTAACTCAGTTTGAAAATGAAGATATAACTACACTATCTCTGTCAAGCCTTATTTCCGTATGAACATTGTTCTATAGAGGCTAATGCTGACAATTGACTGCCCTGTAGCTTTAAGCAAGGGGTTATTTAGCTTGCTGGCTGAATGAAAGGAACTTGCTTTATGGTTTGGGGGTCAGGACCTGAAAACTGCTGCAAAAGGGTCAGCGTGGTCACTGGCTCATCCCCTGGGAATGAGAAGTTTAAAGGGGACAGCCCGGTACTTTAACCCTTCCTTTTGCATGGAGCAGGCTGAGGTGGCACCTACCCTCTCTCCCTTTTAACTGGTAAAATACTAGGTTTGATCTAGACCTGCTGGGGGCATTATGCTAGTCGCCCCTTTGTTGACGGGGGATGGGAAGACATTTTCCCCTTGATACTGTATTGGCTTAGGTAGAGTTGGGAGATGGGGGGGTGTTTGCCTTTGCCACAGCAGATTCAGGTGGGCTCTGTTCATGCATGGCATGAAGGGCGGTAGGCAATATGTTGCAACTTATTATTTAAGGGTAGGGCAGATGTTCCGTGCAGGTACTCCATAGGAAAAGTATATGGTGCCTGGATAAATGGCTTGGAAAAGGACTTAAAAGTAGTATTCAATAAAGGCGGGAATAGGGGGCAGTTGGGGACTCCTATGGTTTGGCAGGGAGCCAAGCCCCATTATTAAAGCCAGCTTAACCCTCCTACCTTAGAGGAGGCGGGTGGATGGTAAGGTAATGGATTTGCTGAAGGGACCTGGATGGGAAAAGAAGGGGGTGGGGAGAGGCTGGTAAAAGCCCCCAAGGTAATTATGGGATAAACATGAGGTTACCTGCATTGTATACTTTTAGCAGCTGGATAGTCCCAGACATTTAATAGTAAAGTTGCAGCTTGATTATACCCATGTCAAATGTCTCCTGTCCTTCTTTCAGTACAGCCAGACAATGACTAACATACAAGAAAAAAACTAGACAATATTGACAACTGCCTGAGGAAAATTCTCATCCTTAAGATGGCAACATAACAAAAACACAACTAGTATGATTAAAAGCACAGAAGCCTATTCAAATAATCCAGAGGGCTAGAAATTTTACATCAGATGTATAACATTTGGTTTCTAATCAGAATATTATGCTAGACATCGACAGAAAAATGCAAAAAAAGGACTCCTGAAAAAATGCAGTGAAATAAAACGATAACATAATGATGAATATTAACTTGGATGAAAGTGAAGAAGGTGGCATTGGGCTATAGAAATTGTGCCAGAAACATTTCAGCTTGACAGCAAAATGAAGATCACAGCAAAAGCTGCATCAGAAAATTAAAAACATAATGCTGTCTTGATTTTTTAAATTCTTTGTAAAAATTTATTCCACTTTTTAACAGGGAGCTCTTTAGGTAGTAATGGTCTATTCTCCTTTTCCTCTTCTTTTGATGTCTACAAAGATCATTTTATCAAAACAGAAATTAATTATACAGGAGAAATAGTGAAACTGAGGATACAAAACCCAAAAATATAGAGAATTTTTTCTTGCTAACTTAGGGTTACTTGAAAGTGAAGCAGATACAACATTTTTAAACAGAAATGTGACCTTCAACTTTTTTTTGCCCCTTAAAAATAAGATGAAGTGACATCTATGCGGCACCATTGGGACTAATATATCCATTTTCATTATATATAACACAATACATTTAAAGTAGCGGAAACAAAGGTAAATGCTGTAATGGGTGGACAAACGGCAAGCATTCTGATTATTTAAAATTTAGAACTACAAATTATTCTAACTGAAGGAAATGGGAAAATTGCTTGTGCCATCTGTTGGTGAAAATGGAGAACTCCAAATGATTCTTGATAATTAGCACTTCTAAAGAAGGCATTGGAATGAACAGAAGACCCATAGTTATTGTTCTACTGTTTTTATTGCTTTGAGATGAAATATTTGCAAGTGTGTGGTTTTTATGTTGGACCTATTTTTAAAGCTTTGTTTAGCTTTAAACACATTACCATAATATCAGAGAATTGGCGAGAGAGAGAGAGATAGGAATTTGAACACTGAATTAGTATCTAACAGGCTATTCTTCTTTAAGTAAAATTCCCTCAGAATAGGCCCTGATCCTGGAACCACATATACTCATCCTTAACATTATGCACATGCATAGCCCAATGAAAATTAACAAAGGTACATGCATATAGATGAATAAATGTGTGCACCAGATCAGGATCTTAATGTTTTGCCTCAGGGATGATGTAGAATTGGGTCTACAGAATGGATTCTAATATTAGCTCTGCACTTAATGCTCTTGAGAAATTAGACAGCTTCATTATGACATGACTTAGAAAATTTACCTGACACCAATGAGCCCAAGGACTAAACATGTTAGAGTGTAAAAGACCTGCGCCGCCATACACTTTTAACCCATGGCTATGACCCTGGAATACGAAGAAATAAAACAGATGGTCTGTTTACTACATAGTATATTTAATTGTAACTTTGTTATTAACTATCTATGGAATTCATTAGTACTATAACTTCCTATGTCACAATGCTTTTGTTATACATTTTCTTCTTTCTTAGCTTCATCCCACTTTTGCTTCCTTATCTTTCCTACATACACCTATAGTGATATATTCCTGTGATATATTCAGCATTTTTAACACCATTTTCACTTGTTCTCCTGACCTTGTGTTCTCTAACCCACTATTTCTTTTATATTGTAACCCTTCAATCTCTCCCTTTTTCCCACACATCTGCTCACATGGCCATGTAGTTTCCAAGGCACCACCCTCCATTCATAAACACACATGCCCTCCCATCCCAAGTTATGCTACCCATTTGTTATATGAGCAGTGGATTTGATCCTAGCTCTAGGGGTTATCACCTTTCTAATTGCTGATCCTGAGGTCCTGCCACTTCTCCAGCTCTTCTCTGCCTCTTCCTAGAAGGACCCATTCTTAAAGAAACTGCACATCTAGCTGATCTTCCCTTCCTACGCCTTAAACAAATAGCAGCACTAGTTGCTCTGCTCCATTGCCTCTCCCCTCCATTTCAAGTTAAAAGACTAGTAGATTCGGCCATTCTGTGCCTCACCTCTTTCTTCCTGGGTAATTCTGCTCTCTATCATCTAATCCTGTAGAGAAGTCATCAGTGGTCTTACAACCCCACTGAGCCCACTTTACATTTCCCCAAACCCTGAAGAAGTGACTTTCCTCAAGCCCTGGGATACAGGGGGTGTCTTTTTGTCACAAAACAACTTTCTATTGAAATGTGATCAGGACAAATTTGTAGCTCTACATATTTTTAAGTGTTGTTTTTTGTGGGGATTTTTCTTTTTTTTTTTTTTTAGTGTGATACTGTCAGACAAGGTGCCAGCTCCTACCAAGGCTCCTAGCTGGAAACCAGTCTGGCTCACCTGTGTGTTAGTGTTGTTAAAACGGATATCAGATTTATAAAAATGTATTCAGTGTTTAGACTTTATGAAATGCTTGTAAGTTGCCGCATGCATTAAACTCATCTATAACAGCTGTATCCTGTGTTATGAGGTAATATTCAAGTGTTTTCTCTGAAGTTGTAAATCACCAGTCAGGAGAACAGCATTACCAGGTGTGAAATACTAGTTGTCCACAGAAGCTGTTGACTCCTGACTAACAAAAGAAGGCCCATAGACACCAGTGAAACCACTGTGCAACATCAGAGGACAAAAGACTTTGTTGATTGCTCCCCTCCACACTGACGAAGAGGATACGTGTATGTAAACTCATCCCATCCTCTTGAACTCTGGGAGAAGGGAATTAAAAACCCCTGACAAGAAGAAACTGTATCTATATGCTGCTTATACTCGCAGGGACAAGGATTACTAATCATAAGAAAACTGATCCCCAGTGCTTGTCCTGGGTTAGCACTTATGGACATATTAAAGCTTATTATAGAAGCTTCTACCACCTTTTGGAACCTAAGGCTGTATGTCACTTGCACGTGTATGTTTATCTGCTTTAACCTTGTAAATAATTCTCATTTATTTTTGTTTGTTAATAAATGTCTAGTGAGTTTATTATAGGATTGGCTACAAACATCTTTGGTGTCAGATCAAAAGTGCATTTGATCTGGGGTAAGCGACTGGTCCTTTTGGACTGGAAGTAAACTGAAACCTGAATATTGTTGTGATTTTTGGCATAAGGCAAGCTTACCTGGGTGGCAAGACAGATCAGAGTACCCCAGGGGACTGTTTGTGACTCCACGTTAAGGCTGTTGTACTGCTTGAGGAGTTTGCATAGGATAAATGGTTGGTGAAATCTCAGTACAGAACTCACTAGTTTGGGTTTTGTGCCCAGGTCCTTAACAGCCTGCCCCGAGATTGGCACTCATGCTCTTGAGCCATGCCAAACTGATATTACGTACATAAAAAGATGCCTTATCTAGAGCTGTAAATACTTTTGACATAAACTCCAAGACAAAGTGATTAAATACAGCTGCTAGCCCTACCTACAGCCTCCTCCCCACAAAGCTCAATTCAGAATGAAACCTCTATCGAGCTCCACCCTCCACTACAAACTTCAGCCCCCTTTGAGCACCTCCCTTTTCTCTCCAAAGCCTAAGTAAATAGATAAGGCTTGGCCAATACCTCAGAGATCAACGGAACCAGACTATTTTAGACCAACATGGGCGGTAAGTGCAAGAATGGAGGTCTCATGGAGCACATTCTACTGTCAGCTCCCTCTGGTAAATCTATGAGACCCCAGCTCAAATCCCTCCACTGACTGCAGTCACTGTGGTAGGAACAGAGGTAGTCTCTCATGCAGATTGTTCCCAGGCCATTTGTGGCTTTATAGGTCAAAACTGTACCTTATATCCCACCTGAAAATCAAGAGGTGGCCAACGCTAGATGTCTTATGTTTCACCAAAAGCAACTCTTAGGGCTTGTCTATGTGAATCAGTAGAGCACAGTATGGAGTGTGTGATTACTAAAGCGTGCTGGCATGTTGTGCATTAACTGGTCCAAGTAGACACTAAGGGTTCTCTAGTGCACTTTAATGTAGTACATCACCTGGGTCTACACTGGCCAATTAATGAGCCACAGGTTAGTACTTTAGCAATCACATCTCATAGTGTGCATTATCACACCATGAAGATAAACACTTAATGAGTGGACTGCTGCCTCTTGAACCACCTCCACTTAATGGGTTGACTTATGGGCATCCCCATATACATCATACCACAGACTTGAGGTAAAAATAAATGGATTATCATTGCAAGGTAATCATTGTACCAAAATGCTGAAGGCTGTGTCATTATCTTCTGCTTTCAGTTGCTTCTTCTCCCCAGCTTCCATGCTTGGCTCCTTATTTTAACTCATCTGCACAAGCCATGAGACAGGGGATCTGAAGAAAGCAGCAATGAGTCAGAAAGCATGGAAGGGGAAAGTTGTGGTTCTGCAGCACACTTTTCACTTCCATTCCTTGGAAGTCTCTGACAGGCACATTGTATGCTCTTGTGCTTCAAGAGCCAGGTCTTGTTTCAGGAGCATGGTGGATGAAAAGAGGAAGTCAGAAAACAGCCCTCTCTATGGCATGCATCCCCATAGGAAATTCATATGAGAGTTACTCTTGACCCAAGCAATAATTAACTTCCCACCTTTTAACTCTAGTAGGTGGGATAGTTGTATAAAGGGCTCAAGGCAGCACAGTTCCCTCAGAAACCATGCTGTCAGGGGAGGGTGATGCTGCCTCATGGAGGGGAAAGCTCCTTACATGGCATGTCTCAAGATCCACGAGGATGGAGGCTGGGCTTCCTGGGGTTTCCAGATGATATACTCTTTACCTGCACCCCTTCCTCTTGCAAAAAACCTGGAATTCTCCCCTTCCAAGGGAGGATGTGCGGGAAGGGTGGAGTTTCTAGCATTCTTTTCTTCTCCATTTTTTTGTGTGAAGGAGATAATCAAGCACTATTAATGATCACTTTGAGGTTAATTCCATGCAAGATATACTGACTATTTACTTGAGATTTTTTCTTCTGGAACACTATAAAAGCAAAAGAATAGGAACAATGGAAAAAACAGTACCAGCAGGAGTAAAAGCTGTCTGTACTTCTCATGTGAATTAAGATATTCATTCTTTTCTAATTATTTCAGATCGTGGTAGGACTACCAAAGCAAACTTAATTTGCATTTTCCAGGAGCATATCAGTAAATGAATGTTTTCCTGATGAAAGCTGATATAACAGATTAGTGTATTTAGCATGAAATCAGCTGTGGCCAGTTCTGGAAAAATTCTGTGCTCTAACAGACTGACGTACTATCCTATGTACACTCTCCATGGATCTTCAGAATTGTTCATGGCACTATTATAGATAGAGGCACCCTGCTTAGTGCAGCTGGTGTTGAGTGCTCCACCTTTTAATAGAGGAAGCTAGACAAGACTCCGAGATTATACACTGACCCTGTAACTTGAACCTCTAAGGATAAAGCTGACCAGACAAGCAGTTAGGATGATCTATTCAGAGTGGCTGAATACTTTCCCTTTTGTGTGAAATAAATGTGCCTGGATCTCCCATCTCTCCTAATCCTCCAGCAGCCTCTATCTGTCTCCCCACCCCTATCAAAAGAGAAAATATATTTAGCCTCTGGTTAGTGTGAGAAAAAATATTCTTACATACTCATGTATATCAATCACACACACACAAACATTCTCATATACATCAGTCATACACTGCTATAGAGTTTATGAACAGAAGTGTCTCTGTGATGTATTTGTCTGAAGAACTTGAGAACTTCACCCATGCTAGTTGCTTGACATAAAGTGCATTGAGAGGAGTATCCCTGAGAGAGATCAAGTCCTCTCCACATTTAGAAAAGCCTTTTTTCCCCTTTTCTCTGTTCTTTTAACTCCTCCTCTTCTCATATATGTGTGTATTTTTCTCCTGTTTCATTCTGCAGCAGTGTTTCTGAATGCAAATGAGATAATACTAAACCAGTCAGACAGACTACCATTTGTCGGGTAATTTTAACAGGCACCAAACACCGTAGATACATTTTTTTTTTCAGCACTAGTACTAGCATGTCAGATTACTTCAGGTACTTTGGTAGGAGCCATGGTTAGAATGCATATTTCAATCCTGATTTATTTGAATACATAATGTACCTGTCTTGTATATATCAGTCTTATTTTGTTACATCTTTGACTAATATATTTACACAGAAATGATGCTCTATTTTCACAGAAAATATAAACATTTAATAAAGCTACACTGTATTAGAGTACATGAAAGACCAGTTTTTGTAAAATACTCAACATTTTTATTTTATTTTAACAATATGTTCTTAAGTCATCAATACAGTGGAAACACAGGAAAGGAAAATATAATTTGTATGAAATCTTATAACTACATTTTAGAAAGAGAAAATCTAAAGGATATGCAAAGATTATCACTTAATTACTACCTCTGAGATACTGAATTGTGTACAAAAATCTTCTAACCAGCCAGTGAATCATTCTAATAATAAAATCACCCATAAATCTTGTACTAAATAAACATATTAGTTACAAAGTTTAACTAGCAATTCATTCATTTTTAAGCAAAGAAATAAATTAATGAACAATCTTGCAACATTTCTAATGACAAACAACTTATTGTGTGATCTGATACAAAGCTTATTTCTAGTATTAATGAAATTTCATAGAATTCCATTTCCTCCTTGCCCTACTAGTCATTCTTGCCAGTCTAATTATGACATTAAATCTATAAGATCATTATTAATCACTGGCCATTATCCTTTTCCCTATAAATTTCTGTTGGTGGTTCATATTACACAAAAATTTGAACTTGGTTACAATACACAACTACAATTGTACTTATCTTAGAAAATCTATTTTAAGAACCCAATTATGTGACAATTCAGCAAGGGATTCTACACATAAATTCAGCAGCCAAAGCCATCAACCCCTATATATCTTATACGGTCCATTGGATGATGGTTAAAAAATAAAGTGATGTCAGGAAGGGTATGACACATTGAACTCAGGACTTAAATCACTTTGGCTCTCCAGCATCTTCCTTGTATGAATTGAACTTGGATACACTGCCTGTTCAAGATTCACAGTCAATTATTACAGATGTTTTTCCAGTTATAAAATTATTCCATTATATATTGTAATTACTGAAATGTTGAACAAACTTTTCAGAACTGGCATCATTAGGAATTTTGCCTCAGTAGGAACTCCAGAATTGGGCTGAATATTGATTTATATAATTAAATGTTTAAGAATTAAGTTAACAATATTCCTAGATGTAAATTATAATATTCACAGACTGAACAGTCTGTTAGCTAATTATCTTATTTGAATATCATGCTATACCATTTATTATTACATGTGTTTGTGTTCTTCTTGTCCCCCACCCCCACCCCTGGAAGGCAAAGATATTTTCATAAGGACACACAGGCAAATGAAACACAAGACACAGGTACAGATTTTAAAGCAGCAGCCTGAAACTTTATTAACAATTTAGTGGGTAGAGTGGTGAAGGTGGACAGCACCCCATTCCTTCCCCCTGACCCAAAATACTAAGTTTTTATTGGGTCACGTGTGGGGTTAAACGGCATCAGACCACATTAGCAGTAAATCACAGATAGCCCTCTTCTGAATAGCCCTAGGATTCAGTCCACTCTAAATCATCTTCTCCTTCCTCTGTGTGGAGGGATGTGAGTACCTCTGAGGAGTTCCTTACTCTGTAAAGACTTACAGTTTGCCCTGTATGTGATAAAATATCACCAGCTACATCCTGGGTCTACTCAGATTTACCTCTGGGAGCTGGCCCAGCCTTTATCTGCACTGGACACTGACCAACATTTACAACAAAGTAAACATTTGAACATTACTTCTGGACATTAACATTCCTATTGTCACCCCTGCTCTCATCCTTTACCAAAACCTGGGCCTCCAGAATGCTACAAAGAAGGCAAATCCTTTCCCTTTCCAGATAACCTGCCAATATTTAGAGGGGAAAAACAAAACCACAACTTCCTCATTCCAAACTGGTCAGAGACTCACAGCATCCTGGAAGCGCAGCTCAATACTTCAACTGTAGGGAGGGAAGCTGATGCAGCTACAATGGCAATCTGGTCACCCACTGAGAGAGAAGTTAACCAATCAGGAACAAACAATCCATCTCCCTCCCCCACCCCTTTGGCTGGCCAGTGGGAGGCAGAAAACCCTCCAATTCCTGCTCAAGATCCCACCAGTTTGATGGACAAAGAAGGGCGCTGAGTGGTGAAAGGCTACAATATCTTTCAGCATGAGTACTTTTCCCTTACTCTTCTGCCCCTGGCCCCAAGACATTGGCCATTCCCGAGCCATTCTAACCAACCTCCCTCCTTCTCCACTGGGTTGGAGGATCACATTTTGTTTTTCACATGGTAAATATTTTATATAGATAGAACAATTCAAATATGAACACAAAATCAAACATAGTTCATTATTATTATTTTTACACTTTATAAGAACAAAGAAGAAAGGGCAAAAAGAAAGACAGGGTCCCTGCCCCAGAAAGCCTACTCATAAAAAGAAGAAATATCAACATTACAAAACATATTCCAAGAACATTTTCAGTAAATATTAATAATTCATTTACAGGTGAACATTAATGCAATGTGACACATATAATAGCAAACATAAGAACTGCAAATGTCAAAAATAAGAGAGATCTATTGCAAGGTAATTATCTTACTTCTGCAGTAAATTATGTGTTGATGCAACAGACAACTTAACTCTGGGAAAATTGTCCTCACTTAGAACAACTACTGTTGAATTAGCCTTCAGTAAATGAATTGACTGCATAGAAACTCTGAAATAGCTGAAATGCTAATACTTGCTTTTCTGATTCTCCTGGCTATCCCCTCGCTCCCCATCCTCAAATGAAGATCTAAATCTTTGGATGATGTTGAAGGCATTTATTTTTGGTTTCTAAATACTAGGCTACATTCCATCATGTTAATATTTTTTAAAAGCAAGTCAGGAAATTAAGAACGATATTACTGTATGCTTAATATGAAGCATTTTATGAGGCATGCACAGAACCTTGAATCTATTTCATTTTCTCAATCTTTTTGTTTCACTTTCTCAAGTTCTCAACTGCTTAATTTAGGAAGAAACTTCAAAGATGCAACTGACATCTTTGAAGCATCATACGGAAACTGAATCTGAATAGCCCTTTTTACAAAGGCTTGGATCCAGGATCTAACGAGGCTCAAAAAGCAAATGACCCTGCTTCTGCTCCTTACACAAAAAAGGGTCAGGCACAGTTTTGCATGTACAATACAGCTAACTTTGAAATTCTTCCATATGCTGTGGAATATTCAGTTATAATGAGTTCACTGATTGTTAGGCTGCTGTTTAGAATTTAACTGAGAAATTTTAACATTACCTAATTTGAAATGCACATCTCATCATAATCTGAACTTGCTCATGAAATGGTTACTTTCTTTCTATAATACTATTTTTTATTGCTAAGAATGAGCTTTTAAATTAGATAAAGAGAAAATCATTTTAAATAGTCCAGGAATCAAAATTGGCATTTCTCCTGTTGAACAACTGAAGGAATGAGCTCTTGCTCCAATATTCACCCCCTGAATAAATTTCATAGCAGTTTGTCTTGACATAAGCATCCACGTTGCACTGACCTTTGTTTTTCAGTCTGTAGAGGCTGAGACCACACAGCATTGGTGCTGTTATAGAGAACTGTACTTAAACTTTGTGTCTGATCAACTTAAGTGTATTGGATGTGAAAACAGTTAGTCAATTGTTTCTAGTCCCTAGGTGGTGGTTTATGGTAATGTTTGCATCAATACTAACAAAAGCCATGCTGCAGTACAAAGTACATCAAGGAAATGAAAGACAAGGCTGCCTGTTGTCAGCTCTGTCTACAATAAAGGCAGGATTCAGAGCTGGGGCAGAGATCGTTAGAGAACCACAAAAATGAATGAACCACAGAAATCGTAGGGCTGATGGTTCACATCAAAGGTTTGGGGACTGGCTAATGGGCAAGGTTGCGCACAGGCCAGACGACACACAACCTAGACTCATTTGGCCATACAAAAAGGTCACAAAGGAAAAAAAGCACACAAGCCAGTATGATATGGAGTCATGTGGAACTATGTAAGAACTGAAAAATGTTATTAATCTCAATGCTTAAAGGCATTTCCATTTGTAATTGTCAAGCTAATATGTAAAATCTGTAATATTTAGTATTTTTGTGGGACAATATTTGTATTGCAGAATGCATAGTACAGTTTTTTCAGTCTTGTAGGTAAAATATTGGAATTTATTTTCAGTTTAAGTAATAAACAGTAAATTTAACATGCTTACTGAAGAGTTTTATCAAATGGGAACATTTCTCCAATATTCTTAATTCCAAGAGGTGACCCATGAATGGAAAATATTTCTACTATATAAAAAGCTAATGTGCACAAATACAACAACGGTAAAATAATAGATTGTGATTTTTTTCACTTTGTCTGAGTCCGTGTTATCATGTATAATTTAAAAAAACAATTAAAGGAACTAAATGCTGCCATAATATGACATATTCATACAACGACATCTATTAATGTAAGAATGTAGTTATCCTTTATTTGAAGCCTAACCTCTGGATACCTGCTGTGCTGCTAGATGCTAGAATGTCAAAGAAAAATAAGTGAAAGCATATCTCATCATGGGGTAAATTGCCTGTTGAAAAGAAATGTACTTAGTTTCTCATTTGAATGCTGCTTTCTGCTAAAATAAATTATCAAGGTAAAGACTAATCTTTTCGGACCCCCCCTCCCCAACCAAAAAAGTTCATTTGAACAAAAGCTGTAATCCAAAAGGAAAGGGTACCAACATCTCCTCCTTTGTGTTTTATGCCCATTTCAATCTAATTTAGGCTTTTAATAAAAATGAATGAAATCTGAGATCCATAGCATGTAGCAAAGGGGAAAAAATGCATGATAAAAAGTACAGATGTAGATTATCAAGAACTTTTTTTCTTTTACAAAATAGGAAGCAATCTTTTTTTAAGTATTCATATTTTATGTCATGTACATGTTGCATAGATTGAAAAAATAGAAACATTACAAATACCTAAACTTTCTGTGCTGGGTATTGCATGTTAAATTGCTACACAGAACTTCCATTATACATTCCTCAGTTACTGAAGAAATAATGAATCTATACTTAAAAGATATAATTACATAGCTATAACATTTGTTTAATAAAGACTCTGGCAGAAACAACATAACCTAACATTTTCATATAATATTTTCTACATATCACTTCAAAACCTTCCTCCACTTTTCATTCCTTAAGTCCATTAATCAGTTCTGAGTTGAAAGTTCAGAAACAATAACAATAGTTCTTAAAATTAATAACAGAATCTGCATTTCAAAGAGTTTTGAAAGAAAAATGTACTACTAAGAATTCAAATAAAAATAATACAGACCCTTAAAAAACCATCACTAAATTTATTTGACCTACCTTATCTGTAGCAAAATGCTAACTCCCCAGAGAGGCCTTTGACTAATTTTCCTAGTAAATTCTTCAACGACACATAAACAATCAAGGTTTCCTTTACAATTTACTCATTTTACAAATACTATATCATTTTTCAACCTTTAGAGATTATTCTAAAACTTCCCAAAAGCTTAGCATACTGAGCAAAGCAGCATTTGTACTTTAAAACAGGACCATCTGCATTTCATTAACAGCTTAACCACCATCTTGTCTACAGATAAATACAGCATTATTAAATCTGTTTTTCAGAAAGTAGTTATTACTCTGTGTTCTTAAGTTGCATCAAATTATATTCTTATAATATTCCAATGCTGTAATTTAAAAGAGTTTAAAAAACAAAGGGAAAGAACATAAGAATCTTTCTGTAACAAGTTATTGATGCAGCTTATAATAATGAGGTATAGTTTGTACCTACTTTGCAAAATTTCATTACAGGAAAGGATTGCTCCAGTTTTATACAGAAAAAAACCCCAACCCATTCAAAATGACAAAATGTGTTTGAATAGAAATTTTAAAAATTCAAGGACGTTTGAACGTTAGCTGTCATTATGGTCCAGTTCACTGTTTATTTCTTTGGTATGCATCTCCTGACCTGTATATAAAATTCATAGTTTCAGAAGTGACATGTGCAAGCCTTGGACAACTGGGGAAAAGGCATATTTCCTGACCTTGTAACCATAGCAACCACTTGCTGATTGGTAGCAGGCAGGCTTTCCATCCTTTACCACTGAAGGCAAGTAAGTGAGATTGCTGGCTTTGTTTGTGGCTTTTGCTTTATTTACATGCAAACATGAATGCCAGGCTTAAAATCACTGTTTTTGTTAAACATTATGTTACTGGAATGGAAAATAAAGACAATTTCATAGTTTCATAATCAGATCACTACTAAAATTAAAGCAATATGTACTTCCACTTTAACAAATATACAGACATCTTGGACCAAGTTACAAAGATCACCAAAATCCTACCCTTTTGTCCATGTATATGTGCTTATAATATACAGCAGTGTTTTAATAGTTACACAAATTTACAAAAGAAATTTGCATCCTTTCTATGTATATAGAAATCAGTTAACGTGACAATGGTTTGAGTTTGTTTGTACTTTTTGCTTCCATTCTTTATCTTCATTTCTCAGGAATTAACTAAAATAACATTAATTGCAAAATATGGATACAGTGAGCCTGTGTGGTTCTGAGATTGATTGCAGACTTTTCTCTCCAGAATTACATGCTTAATGTTCAATAAATTTGCCTGAAATTAGTTGGGTATTCTCAATCCAGCCGAATTCATTGTTGACAGTAGCCTAACACACCCCTCCCACAGCCCATACCCCTCCCCCTCTTCACTTTCTTCTATACTGGAATTCACTATAATTCAGCTTGATAAATAATCTGTGCAGGAGTGGCACAAGACTAAACAAGCATGGAGACATATTTTCTTATCCTTAGATAGGGGTTGCACCTCCAGGTCAGGGCTGCTGTTACTGATAGGGAGCCAAAAGAGAAGCCCACTTTGCCAATTCCTTGCTTAAGCACACTGTAATAAACCAAATAAGAGCAGAAGAGAACAGTCTACCTAATTCTATTTCTCTGACCTATTATGAAAACACTAGAATGTGTTAATTTATTTGACACATGAATATTATGCATTTTATTTTTATTAAAATTAATCAATAACACTATCAAAACCAATAAAAGCAAAATATTTGTACTTGATAATTACAATAACTGGCCTTTTATAGGTATCTTTCTTACCCATATTATTAAGTACCGTGTAAATGATTTTGCAAAATCTTTAAAATCTATACGTTTATGTGTGTAGGAATATTCTTGTTAGCATTCTTTCAAGTTAATTACATCAATCACTATATATGTGTTATTTGGCAACTAGAGGATATATTAATAAAATAAGAACATTGGTTTAGAGTTTTGTAATATAAAAGATTCTTGAGAACAAAGTCTTTACGTCCAATATAGATACAGCTAGAGTAGGGTGTTGTAAGTACGTATAAGTTTATATCACTTTACTAAGCTTTCCTATTTTTAAAGAATGTTAAAATGCATACATTAAAACCAAGACAACATAAGCAAAATAAATGTAAGAATTATTTTGATATATACATACACAGATTATATGAATACTTACACTCATTATATTATACAATACACAATATGTGTTTAGTAATGGGAAGATCAGCAAACAACATTTCAAAGAGGTACTGTTCTATCCTTTTTTCTCAGTGGGCACATATAGGGTACAATCCTGCAAACACTTACATGTATAATTTTACTCACATGAGGAGTCCTCATTAACAAAATGGGACATTCATGTGAGGAAAATCACTCATGTGCATACGTTTTGCAGGATCAGGCCTTTATTTTTGAAACCTGAAATTTTACCTTGCACTTTGCATATTCAAATAAGGTTTAACAATTCATTGTAAGTATACAGCCTCTCTCTGGGACCTATTTAAAAATCCTCCTATTAAAAGCTCACCCTTACTTATTTTTTTCACACACAAAGGTCATTTTCTAATGCATTTTTTTAAAAAAAACTATTTCCGAGAGAGAGAGAGAGAGAACTCAAGAAAAACATTATTTGATTCTTAAATAAGTTAGTTTTCAGTGTATTTAATGTTTAAATAATGATATTATTTCAATCTGTTATCATTGGATATAATGATTTATTCTAAGCTGGAAGAGTCATGCACGTGAAGGAAAAAGGAGATTTCATCCAAGTAGTAAAATTACAATCTCCCTATATAATGGGGGCAGAGAGGGAAGGGGGGAGAAAGGCTTTGTTAAATTTTCAATCCTTTCTTTATATAAACATTAAAAATCTCAGGATTTTGACAGGACAAGTAGCTTAGGTTAGTGAAAGATTTTTCATTTTTTACATAATGGTAGCCCTCAGAAGTAATTTGCTTTTACTAGAATTCTGTAAAGTTCTCTCTCAGCCCTGATGTACTGTATAAAACATTTCTTAACTCATTAATGTCAAATATAAATTAGTTGTATATTGGAATTTTAACAGACCAGCTTCTATAGGCAACATAAAAATCTAGACCATTGACTGAAATGGTGTAAAGCTGAATGCAAATTCAAACCAGAAATCATCTATCATAAAATAAATATTTTTTTTTAAAAAAGAGCTACACTGCACTTCCTAGGATGTCTTGCAAATATTCTTGAATAATGCAAATAATGAATTATTTGCTTAGATTTTTTTAAACCAAAAAGTCCCAAGTTTTAACTGAACCAATGCAAGATGACTATATCCATATCATTTAAATATGTGGCTTGGATTTAACAACCCATGACTACGACTAATGTTCAAATGTCCCGAATATGATTTTTTCCCACACATACACTCTTTGAATATCTGAGCAAGCACATTGTATTGTATTAATATAATAATTCAAAGGAAAATTTATTAACCCCCTCAGAGGGTTCCCATCATAGCTTAAAAGTTGCAAATTCCAGGTGGCAGAGCCTAGACAGTAATATCAAATTTTAATAACAATTTCTCTTCTTCAGTCACTGCTATACTGAAGAAAAGCATAAATTGCTGTGACTGACCGTTAGTTGTTGGAGAAGCAATCTGACTTTTCCACACCCTTATTTCAGTGTATCTGCTCTGTCCCTCAGCTGTATTAATGATAGCATGAAAGGTCACATGATAAACGAGTGACAAAAATATCAAAACATATTAGCCTGTAGCTTTGTTATCAGTGTATGGCAGAGATGACAGAAAATTGTATTTTTCCCCTGAATAATTTTGTGTTACATTTTGCTGGCTAGGCAGAGTGAATTAGGGAGAAATTTCTGCCTCTGACTGTTTGTCTCTTTTTCTGACATACTGGAAGTAATAATATACATTAATAATAGGGCGTATGCACAGAGAAGAGGCAAGAATTCAGGAACAGACTGTCTGCTTCAATTCTACAAGGTACTGTCCTTGTTTTTTCACAAAAACAAATTTTGTTGAAAAATATGCAGAACACTGAATAATATTAATGCTACTAACAATGATTTGCTGTATATTATGGACACAGCAAGTGAGTGATACACAAAATGTGGAAATGGAAAAATAAACTTTAAAGTACTAAGGATCTGCTCCATGCAATTTTACTTCAACTCTAAAAATGCATGTGTTCACTAATTAAATAAAGGCAGGCCTCAAAATGCTTGAACCATCTCACTGTGATGTAGACCCAGTAATTACAAATTAGAACAGATATTACCCACACTGGCTTACAGGCTAGCAGGAATTGCAGACCCTGGAGAGATGAGGTTAGCAATCTTTGAAAGAGAAAATAGAAATTGGCTGGAGCTTAATATCTTGTGGACTATCAGTCTCCACGGTCAGGAGTTAAAGTCATGCCATATCCAAGCTCCTTTGCTGCTGGCAAACAGCATCATTGGCAAGCTCCTAACAGATCAGAAGGTGTTGAGTACAGGAAAGGAAAGGAAGGGGAAAGAGGATCACAAGCCAAATATGAAATATTAATATAATATAAACTCTAATAAACAGAGGAGTTATAATATATATGGAGCATTAGCGAGCTACTGAAATACACCATGTGAAATATGAATAAAAAATTAGAGTATATTACTTTGCAGTTTCTGACAAAATTATAATATAGAATTAGGAATGAGTGAGCCAGACTGAAAGAAAGAAAAGCCCTCTGAATCCGAATATCAAACTAGCCTTAGTACGTTTCTGAATTGTTTGGTTAACTTTTTATCTCCACTATTGTTAATTTTCATGTCCTTCTGCCCTTCCTGGCTCTCTCTGGGAACAGGAATGCAGAAATACCACTGAAAAGGCCTTTCTAGCAGTACTTACGAGCTGGCTAAAAGCAGAAAGTACAGAAATCTTGTGAGAGAGCCTAGTTTTCAAGCCATATTTTAGACACCAACACACTGATTAGTTTCAATCAATATTCAAACTCTAAGTCCTTTAAGGTTTGCATCTCACCTTGTATGTCTTGTTACATATTGCAGGAATAGAGAGCACATTAGGAAGAAACAAAACCAGGAATCACATCTAAATTCTCTGAGTCCATCAGTTACTCTGCTTTCCCCCTAAAAGATTATATACTTTATTTTTAAAACTCTTTTATTATTTGTATTACAGTTGCACCTCAGTTACAGCTGGGCCCCAACAAAGATAAGGGTCCCATTGTGCTAGGCACTGCACAGACAGTAAAGAATAATTCTTGACTCAAAGAACTTACAACCTAAATAAGTTATCCTAGTGGTTCCACAGCTTTCCCTGGTAGTTTATGCAAGACACAGCTACTCTGTAACAAAACCAACCAAACAAAACCCAGCTAAATTCCTACAATATATACCACTGCCTCAGCTAGAGTTCAAGTTCCTTTTTTCTTTCACTTGACATTTTGCTCATGCAGATTTGCAATGTCCATATTTAGCTCAATACTACCTTTGTTCTATGAGTAGGGCCCTACCAAATTCTCAGTCCATTTTGGTCTATTTCACGGTCATAGGATTTTAAAAATTGTAAAGTTCATGATTTCAGATATTTAAATCTGAAATTTTACTGTGTTGTAACAAAAGAAGATGATAGGAGGGTCACAGTATTGCTACCTTTACTTCTGCGGAGCCTTCGGAGCTGGGCCCTTGGCACAGTATGGTATTGCCACCCTTACTTCTGCGCTGCTGCTCGGGGGTGCTGCCTGCAGAGCTGGGCGCCTAGCCAGCAGCTGCTGCTTTCAGGCCACCCAGATCTGAAGGCAGGGTAGAAGTAAGGGTGGAAATTACACAACTCCCATAAAATAACCCTGTGACACCCCTGCCCCTCAGAACCCTTTTGTTGGTTGGAGCACCTCAGTTTGAGAAACACTGGTCTCCATCACAAAATCTGTATAATATAGGGTAAAAACGCATAAAAGACCATATTTTACAGGGGAGACCAGATTTCACAGTCTGTGACACATTTTTCACAGCCATGATTTAGGTAGTCATTCTCCTCTGGTATCTTCATTGTTTGTGTTACTTCAGTAAGTCTATGTTCAACCTCTCTCAACTTTCTCTCTTCCACCCTCCTCCCAAAATATAGTTTTTTCTAATATTTCTGAATAACTAAATTTTGAGTTATATAAGTCTGGTTGCATTTCCTCTAGTCTGTATACAATAAATTGATATTTTTTTTCTGAATTATATTCAGTAGCTCTGTTCAAGCACCTCAGATATTAATACTTCTTTACTTATTGCTGTTGACCTTTGTTCCAAAGTTTAGAGTTTTATGAACCCCAGGGGAGTTTATTGCACTTTTGGATTTAAGTTTTGGTACATACTTACTATGTTATCTGTTTCAACCTCATCGTTCCACAGAAACAATGATACAGAGAGCGAAGAGCAAATATTCCTCACTATTGCTTTCAGATTCTTTTTTTATAGATAGGAAAATCTGGGACATTTCCATTTCTCACTTTAATAAACTTAAAATGCAGATTGCTTTTTGCACTTAAATCCTATCAGCATCTAGCTTCTCAGCAGCTCCAAGTTCATCTATGTCTTCTCTAATTGTTGCACATCTTGTCAGTCAAAAATTGGACATTATACCCATGAATGAACTCAAGTGCTATAACTGCATATTCTTTATTTATGAAGTTAGAGTGATCACATTGAATTGCCTACTTATCTGCATATGTTTCTAACCTATCATTTTGAATGTTATCATTCTCCGCCTTTCAATTGACTGCCTTCCTCTTAACATTGAGCCATCTTACCTACTGAATGTTTTTTTCCTTCTAAAATTCATTTTAATAGTGATCCTGGAGGGCCTCTACTAGTAACCCCCCAAAGTACTTCCTCTTACATGCAATCTCTGACTTCACTATCCAAGCCAATTCAAGATTCACTGTTAACACTATTCCTAATTATAAAGAGATTTTTTATAAGATACAATGGTTATTTTTTTGCCTCTTTGAAATATAGTTCTTCCAGCATTGCAGGATTTGTTTGTTTATTGTGAGATGTTGCAACACAGTCAACAGTATTTCTAGAAAAACTACTAATTTCTTTCAGAATTTCTTCCTTCTATCTTATTAATGGTTTGATTGTTTCCAGTAGTTAATGTACTACTTCATGGTCATCCTTAACATCTCTCAAAATCCTGACCCTATTCTGCATGGCCATAGGAGACATATAAGCCTTTTACTGCCACATATGTTGGTTCTCCACCAACCTAACTGGATCCTAAGGATGGTCAGACAGTTTGAAAGGACTTCACAACTTCTCTTCAGTCAGGAACCACACAGCTGCTCAAGGTGAAAGGGAGCTCGTGTAAATGAGCTCCCTGAACCCCAGAGAAGTCCTGCACAGATCCAACTCCTTCCTATATGCAGGCTTCCTGGCCCATCCTGCATTAACCCTTGCAAAATAGGCATGA
This sequence comes from Dermatemys mawii, assembly GCA_007922305.1. Lineage (NCBI taxonomy): Eukaryota > Metazoa > Chordata > Testudines > Dermatemydidae > Dermatemys > Dermatemys mawii. Next base: position 76,090,030 of record ML677334.1, on the reverse strand, counting down.
GAAAGAGGTGGGATTCTGGATATATGACTATTAAACACAGCCTGAAGCTGGCTTTTATAATAGAATTGTGTACTCTCCACTTCCATCTACGTGTCCTTGTGGAGGAGGAGTTTTTGGTTGTCCTTGGCAGATGATAGCTCCATTTTGAGCCTGTTCACAGTGCATCACATGACACATACAGTCTCATTAGCCACCACTCATTGAGAAGTCACCTCCCTGGAAATCACTGGAAGAACCACTGTTTCTCCTGACATACCTCCTCACCTCATGGCAATTAAGGAGTAGAGTTGCAGAATCCTCCTCAGGGTAGCGGCACTCGGGCACATTACAACTACTTGAGAGCAGTTGAGAGGATTTTCTATCCCTCAGATTTCCATTCCTCTTCTGAAGATGTAGAGCTGGGTGGACCACAGAGATACAGTATGATCCATGCTGCAGGGGAACCATGAGCCAAGATTTATCCCCTAGAAATCTTCCTTATGGTACATACAAGATATTTCTTCCTTATTTCAAGTTCTTCTGCAGTCTTTCTAACATTCTCACCTCTGTTATACTTTTCTAATTTTCACATTCTGAAAAAAATTATAGCATCTGATTTTAATCTGTCAAACGGCATCTATCTCATTTTTCTCTTCTCTCTTAGTTATCCAAAGAGCAGAAAAAACCCTCTTATGAAATTGGAAGATTGTCTATGTGTTGTACACCTGAATTTTTATATCCAAGCAACATATTTAATAACATACGTACAGTCATTTTTCACTCTATCATTCTGCTGCACTTATTTTATCATTCTGTGATGATGTAATCTTTTGTAGGGAAGGAAGATCATGCAAAATCTTCCCTAAACATCATTTTGGCAACACCATTCAATCCTAGCCTGCTTCATAAACATTATGATTCCTCCTCATTAGATTGATTCTTCTGATCAGGCAGCCTATCACAAAACTATATTGTTTATTTTACTTTTAGCATCCTTGCTTTATTTTGCTTGAACTTTCTTGAGCAATGACAACTGCACCACAACCCAGGTGAGGCAGAGTTTGTCTGGGGCTTACCCAGGAAGGACAGCTTTGCTTGGGGTGGGCGGGGGGCGAGGGAGGAGGTCAGAAACTGCTGTTAAAAGGGTGCTTGGTGGTCAGCTTTCAGCAATGACTCACAACCACTCCTCCAAGCATGTGAGGTCCAAAGGGCATAAAGGTACTAAACCTGGGTGGGGCAAGTCTCTTTGTTCCAAGCAAGGAGTCAGCCAGCATCCACCTTCCCTCCCCCAGTGAAGGTGAATGGCAGGCTGGGTAGGACCTGCTCTGGATGTTACACTAGTCTCTTCTTTTGAAGGAGGGCTGGGAAGGAATTTTTCCCACACCACCAGAATTGGCGTTGGTGGAGTGAAGTTTTTTTCAACTTCCCCACAGCGGGTGTGAGGGAGGACCTTTTCTGGTCAGAGCCGGCTCCAGACATCAGCATAGGAAGCAGGTGCCTGGGGCAGTGTTCTGTTCTGGCTGTGCCGCCTCCCTTCACTCCTCCAGCTGCACTGCCCCCCCTCGCTCCTCCGGCTGCGCCGCAGCCACGCCACCGCCCCTTTGCTCATCCGGTCTTTTTTTTTTTTTTTTTGCTTTGGGAGACAAAAATGTGAGAGCCGGCCCTGTTTCTGGTGACTAGAAAGGATGGTAGGCCATATGTCACAATTTATTTTTTAAGGTTGGACAGATGCAGGTTCTCCATAGGGAAGGCAACCAGATAAATGGCCTGGTAAAGGACTTAAAAAGAGGTACTGGATAAAGGAACAGAATGCGGGAGGGAGCTGGGGACTCCTCTGATTGGTATGACAGGGACCCAACGCCCCCGCCTCTTTCCCCCCCCTCCTCAGTTCTCATAGCTCACCTTAATCCTCCTATGAGAGTGGTGGATGGTAAGGTCCAAGCAATGGGTTGGCTTGGGAACCTGGATGGAAACAAAGAGGGGCTGGTGGAAGCCCTGGAGAATTGATTTGAATAAGTATGGATTTGCCTGCACTGTACACTTTATCTGCCGGGTAGTTCCAGACATCTATATAATAAAGTTAAGGCCAGATTAAAATCCATAACAAATGTCTCCTCTCCTTCTTGTGGTGTACCCAGACAATGGTGTGGTTTCACCTATAGTTCCTCTGGAGTCTTGTATCTCAGTTATATCCCAACCTCTCTTTATGTTGCTCTTCCTGTCTGTTCTCTTCAATCTTTTTAAAACTGTCTAGATTTCACAATAAACATTCCCTAGTTCATGCGGGTGAAGGAGTCAACAACAGGAGGTAAGAACGTCTGCTGAAGATCCCCCGCTTGATTTCTTTTGTGATAAAATGGTTTCCTTGTTGATTCACACATGGTACTTATTTAACGATTATTACAGGTGAAGCAGGTAGTGACCCTATATTAGGAGGCCTAACACTTCCCATTATAAAACATTCTTAGGACCATTTTTAAGAAGCTGTAACACTTTTCATTACTTGCAGCAGGCCTTTGAAATTCAGCAGGGAGAAAACCCTCAGGGTAGAGAAGTGCCTACTTTCTAGATCCCAGGAAATTCCATTTGGATTAAGCTCATTTATAAACAGTTACATAAATAAATAAAAATCATCATTTTCCTTCTCTCACTTGTGTTTCTCAGGAAGTTTTTATTTTTACTACAATCCAAAATAATAATTGAATATGAACACTCTAAAGAGTCTACACCAGCAGCAACTCTAGCATGAACGGCACTGGGACTGCCTGGGAGCACCAGAGCAACTGTTGTTGCAGGTGACATAGCTGCCAGGTTTTGTGCAGCTTCACATGCAACATTTTGTACAATTATCCAATAAATTTCGCAAATGTACAACATTTTCATACTTGCATCTAATTTGCATGTAATAGTACATTTCCACCTTTGAAAAACTGTGTGGGTTCAGCACTCGCACATCCCTGGTGAACGAAGCCCTCTGTTTGTGTACAGATCAGTAGCAGGTCAAGCTTCCCATGCTCTCTGCCCTGCCAGGACACCTGCCGTCTGGTGGTAAAGAGGGGTTGTTCAGTTTCTGTAGTCCACAAGGCCTTGCTGAGTCTATCCCTTTTGAAAAGTACATTGATGAATTTGGAACTGGAACCGAGATTCACCAAACTCATCTCACAGAGGGGCCACCAAATAGCCATTAGATGGGAACAACTTTTCATCTCTCGTGAGATCAGGGGGGGAACAAGGGGAAAGGGGAAATATATAATGGAGACCTACAGGCACAAAGGGCTCTGAAACTCACTAGCAACGTTGTGCTACATCCAGTCCCTTAATAATGTTACACCTTCAGAAATGAAGCTTGTTTTCTGAGAAGATAAGTTTATTAAATTGAGTTCTGACCTGTTTTAAGCTTACGCAGACAGGGTCTTCCACTTTTTGCACACACGAGCAACATCTCTCACACACACTGCTGTATGTTCCCCACTGTATTCTTAAAGGCACAACTCCTAATAACCAAAATAGAAACACTAACAGTACAGTAGTAAAACTAATATTAACAGAACATACAAATTCACCTGTAAGTATAATGTTTTGCAATATAGAATAAGTTCAAGAAATTTTTCAGTGCCCTATGTACAATAACATGAGTTAAAGAAAAATTCCCATTATCACGGAGGCAGTAATAAACTCAAAAGCCTCTATATGTGGTCTAGCCACTAGAGTAGGGTGAACAGCCCAAACTGTACTAGGCATGCTTTAGACAAGCACATTACTAAGCCCATTTCAGGCAAAGGCAGTGTGACAATTTGAGTGAGGGTTGGGTTTGTCATATTAGAGACCTAGGTTCTACTCCTTCCTGTAACCTTATCTAACTATTCAAGTGCTTTATCCATAAAATGGGTGGATGACTGTTGCCTTCCCTAAGGTTGTATGATGTCACATTTATTAGTGATATTCAAAATAGTACCATGGACAGAGAGTAGAAGAACCACGATTAGAGCTCTTGGCTGTTAATTCAAGGTGCCTTCCTGAACAGCCAGACATGGATACACCCACAGGTAAAAGGTATTTAATGCTCATAGGTCTCTTTGAAAATCCCAGACAGAAGGAATATGCAGGTCAGGCAATATAAGTTTGTAAACTGGAAATGGAGACTGAGGATCAAGTTGTCTGTAGGTTATCATTTCCTAGTTATCTTATTTTGATATATTTGTTGATCTTTGAGGATATCAAAAGGGTTAAAAGTCAAGGTGATGAATGAGGAAGACTGCTATGGCAGTGCAGACTGTACTGGATGCATTACATTTTCATATGTTTTCATATTTAGATTTTTGCATTGAAAGAGTGCAATTATTTGTCTTGGGAATTAGCTGTAGCTACCATCAGCACTGTTTAACACTTTTCTATCTTGAACTAGGTTTTCTGTGGCTGTATTTATCTAAGGTTTATCTCGGTTCTATTAAAAAAAAAACTTTGCAGATTCACCATGCAGTGTATGTCTAAACTGCATGACCGTATTTTCCCTTTCTGTAAAATGGGGATGATGCCGCCTTTGTAAAGAGCTTAGTGATCTACTGATACAAGTGGTAAATAAGAGTTAAGTATTATTATTAACCCTCATCCTTCATCACCCCACCCTCTTCCCACTGCTTTTTTAAAATTATTTTTATTGGAGCAGCACCTAAGAGCCCCTGGTCATGGACCAGGACTGCACTATGCTAGGCACTATAAACAAATAGATGCTCTCCTCTGCCCCAAAGGGTTTTCAATCAAAGTACTGCTGGTCACCTTCACTCACACTGTCATGCATAAAATTTAGCATGTAAACTTTGTGGGGGAAGGGCAATGACTTCTTATATCTTTTGTGAAGTGGTTAGCATGTCTTTGGACACTATAAAATAATAATAATTACTATAGTTTCTAGATGAACTGCCCATGAAGAAAAGGAAAGAACTGTTGAACTTTACTCTTCTGCCAGCAATGATATATGGAGTGGAAAGCTCGTCAATGACAAAAGCAGAGGAATAAAAATTTGCTGTCACCCAGAGAGCAATGGAAAGGCGGATGTTCAAGATATCGCTTCTTGATCAAATACTGACTGAGGAGATCCGAAGGCATACAGAAGTGATCGATGTAGTGTAGGCAATGTACGATGCAAAGCAGAGATGGGTGAGTCCTATGGTCCACAGGCAAGACAATAGGTAGACAACCTGCATCAGTGACTGGATCCCCAGAGACCACAGACTACCACTGGGCAGACCGAAAATGCACTGTGTGAGTGATCTGGAACACTTTCTACTTCAGCTCCAGTACACCCCTTCTAGAGCCATCAGTATGTTGAAATGAGGGAGGACTTGCATAACTATTCTGGTGGTATGACAGGGGTGCAGACCCTCTTTACAGAGCCCCTTCAAAGCTTTTTCTGCCACTTACAATAGAACCATACTAGTTCCGTCATAGCTTGGACTCTCTGCATTGTGGAGGCAAGTTGGATTTGCCCTTGTGCATATATATGACAGCATTACTAATTTTGTAAAAATCAGAAACCTCAGAAACTGCTCAAGTGACTTTCTATGCCTATGTTAACTAAGATTTCCAAAGAAGAATCAAGTGAACTACGTTCATAACTCCACCCAAATTCTGAGGTCTGGAAAAATTTGATTAAGTTTTGTTAAATTTCTCATTTTTTGTTCACATCTCTGCTTTCCAGTTACAGGGATGATTGGAAGCAGAAGTACAATGATTTTATGAGGAAAGCACTGATACAGTGAGGTTAACTAAAAGTAGAAATTATGGAAAATGTGTGTTGAAGTGATTTCTCAGGAGAGTCCCAGTGAAGGATTACAAACACAAGTCTAGAGATTTGGCTGAGGCATTCTACTTTTGGGTACCTAACCAAAACAAATGTCCATGCTGTGATTCCCCTCTCTTAGCATCTCCACTTCTTACTGTCTGAAATTTTTTTAAACTCCTTCCTGAGTTATTTTTCTCTTAAATTCTTCTCTCTAGGTGTTATATGATTGATTTCCACTGTTTAAAATTGCTTACCACATATTCAGCCATCTGATTATTTTTGTTGCGTCTTCCTAATCCCCTGGTTTATGTGTAAATTCCTCCATATTTCTGCCTCATGGCTCCACTCTGCTAATTTAAACATTCTGTCCTCAGCTCTAGAGAGAGAGTTTAGGCATCTGAATGCATGGTTGAAAAATTAATGTATGTTAAATTACTTTAGGCTGTTCTGGTTTTGGGAGGTCTTATTGGAACAGATAGGATACACATGAACTAGTAAAATGCTAGGATATTTTAGTAGAGAGATGACTACTTAGATTTGTGTTAAATAGAGTAAATATTTCTGGAGAGAAACCCCTCAAGAGGCGGAGATTCAACTTGCCTGTCATGGCTGGCCTAATCATGGCCTTATATACTTTGTTCTTCAGTTTACGTAAAGCTTCTGCTGGGTGGAGTCAGCAGCAACAAGGACTGCGTTCAATATCCAGGGGTTCCTCTTAAAAAACATAAAGCAAAACCAGCTCAAGCCCCCATCCAGTAATCTGGGGAGATTTACCACCACCCCTAGACACCTCTAAGAGATAGTATTCCCCAACTGAAAACACTGAGTCTGTGCATAACAACAACAACAACAACAACAACAACAAAAGAACTTTTATTAAAAGGGAAAGGGGACCAAGCATTAAACCACAACCACATTAAAAAAAATGTGACCATAAGTAAACCAGACCCACAATGCATTACACAATGTTTTTAGCTGTCTCTGTTGCTGTTTCTCTGCCACCACTGGCTACTGCAGCCACTGTCTCTCTGCCATCACTAGTTACTGTCTCTCTACCACTGCTCTTTACCATTGCTAGCCACCACTCCTTGCTGCTCCCATGATCCTTCACAGTGATTGGTTCACTGTAGCTGCAACTTTAATGAGTAGTTTTCATTTTACATTTTCAGTATGCATTGTAATTCGCATTTCTGCATATGCTGATTATATGCAGATATGTGTCACAGGCTGGTTGTTCAACAAAAAGAGAAGAAGTCCAGATAGTGCTGGACCAAGTGATAAATGAAGTACAGCAATCAGAGCGTCTGATTATCAGAGCAGATCTCAACAGACATGGGAGAACAAAGTGCTATAATGAGGATGAGGTTTTGGAACCAGAAATAAAGCTGGGCACGATATCTTAGAGTTAGCCAGAGCCCATGGTCTAATTGCTACCAATACATACATTGTAAAAAGAAAGAACTTGCAAGAATTGTGCCAACAAGTCCCAGATGACAACTTCTTGACAAGAAGAAGAAATCTGAAAAAATGTGAGAAACTGTAAAGTGATTCTGGGAGAGCAGATTATGGAGCAACATAGTTCGCTTGTAATAGACTTCTGATTGACCAAGCTAATGGGGGACAAAAGACAGACAATTTGTGGAGCAAAGAATAAAGTAGTTGATGCTTGTGGGTAGAGAAGTTATTCTGAGATTTGAGCATGAGTTCTGTGGAAATTGGGAAGTGACCAAACCAACCACAATGATGCCAGTAAGGCTCATGGGAAAATATTCAAACATTAGAGAAAATGCAAAGCTTCAAAAAGGCCAAACACAGGAAATTTCATGGCATGGATACGTGGTGATGGTCCAGCAATGTGCAGGAGGCAATAAAGAAGCAGCAGCAAAAGTGGCAGAAGAAAGTGAGAATTGTGGAAAGGTATGAAGAATACAAGCTGATAAAGAAAAAGGTGAAAAGAGCAAGTGCAAAAGTCAATGATCAGGTATTTAAAGTCGTATATGCAACACTACTTACAGAGGAAGGGGGTAAAAGAATGTGCAGATTAGTCAAGATCAGACAAAAAAAAGCACTGAGGAATTTCGAGTTGTGAAGTATGTCAAAGTTGAAAACAGAAGAGTACTAGTGTAAGACAGTGAAATCGTTAGGAGATGGCAGTGGTTTTGTGAAAAACTGCTCAATGAAGAGAATCTAAAGATACTGCTGAGGTGAGTATGTGGAAGTAAAAGACCTATCCCGGGCATGGAGATACAGACAGCGCTAAAGGTGATGAAAAGTTGGAAGGCAGTGGGAATAGATGGTGTGCCTACTGAGGTGTTTTAAGCGTTAGTCCATGAGGTGTTGGTGTTGGTAACAAACTTCTTCAACTGAATCCTCCAAACTTGAAAAATGCCTGATGAGCAGAGGAAGATCACATTGGTATCTATCTTCAAGTGTAAGGGGGATGTGCAGTTATGTCATATTCATATCATGAGTATATTTTCATAAAGGATATGGAATGAAATGTTAAAGTCTTGAAGACCCCGACGGTGTTGGTTGGCTGCAAAAAGGCCTTGCCCAGCTACTGATAAGATGGCAGGTGAGCCAGTAGGGTCTGTGACAAGGAACTGATTGGTGGTTGAACAACCCTGCCACAGGGACTCCTCTGTCACTGCCTGAACCACAGTGGATGTTGTGATGAAAAGCATATAGCTGGTGAGCTAAAAAGGTCATTGAACAAGGGCAAGCTTGTGTTGACATATTCCTGCTCAAGCAGTTACTAGCCGCAATGTCCCTCCTGATGTAAGGAGGAGCAATATGGCTCAGAACTGGAAACCAATGGAAGATAAGTCAGTCAGAGTGTACCTGTGATGATGTGCATTATTGAGTTCAGTTGCATATCAACAAGTTTGGTGTGTGCCAACCAACTCCATATTGGCACACGGTACTCTGCTATTGAGTATGAGGTGGCAAGGGCTGAAGTCCTTAGGATTGGAGCATCTACTCTCCATAAAGAATGTGCCAGTTTGATGAGAAGGCTGTTGTATGTCTTTACTTTTGCTATCTTGTTCAGCTGGCTTTTGTTTGTCAGTGTTAAGTTGAAGGTCACACTGAAGTAAACTGGGTATGCTTCATGCTATAGCCTCTAGCCATTCATTATGATATTTAGCTCCCTTTTAGTACTGTCATGGTGGAGGAGGAATGTGCTAGAGACTGGGTCTTGTTGATGTTAGGCTGAAAGTGTCATGTCTTGCAGTACTCAACCAGCTTTGTGGCATCATCACTCAGAGTCTTCTCCAGTTCAGAGGAACTGGGAGACTGTAGCCCACAGCAAATTTGTCTGGATAGATGAACTTACATGCCTGGGTTGGTGGTAGGTTCTTGATGTATAGATTAACCAAGTTTGGGGCCAGAACAGACCCCTGGGGTAACCCATTCATCTGTTTTTTCCAAGCACTTGTTTTCTCATCCACATGCACCATGAACCATCCGTCTCAGAGTAGCAATTGGATGGCACCAGAAACCCATGGCTGGAGGACTCTTGATAATTTAACAAGTGGGCCCGTGTGCCATACCATATCATATGCTGCAGTGAGGTCAAGGAAAATAATGCCTGTTTTCAGGTATCTTTGAAAACCATTTTCAATTAATGTGGTCAGTGCAAGTACTTGGTTGTATATGCTTCGACCTTGTTGAGAGCCTCCTTGCTTGACATTCAAGATATTTTCCAACTCTGGTGTTATTCCCTGTAAAATTAAGCACTCTAGAACCTCGACACACACTTTTCTAATAAGAGTTTCCTTCTGCTTTAAAACAGTTTCTTAGCATACCCGCTAGCTATATTATGGATTCAGTGTTCATGGATAGCCTCCTGCCTTGAGACTGTCCCCCAATTTCTGGATGATCTTCAGTTTGAAACCCTTCCATTTTAAAAGAGTTTCCAGCATTTTTTTCTTCAGTCACTATAGAAATTCAAAGTGGGGACAACTCCCTCTTTTCTAACTTTTCAGAGAGTGGGTTTTTCTTTTCAGTTTCATGCTGTTCCAATTTGCTTTGATGGTTCCTCATTGTTTCTTCCTGGGCTTGGTGCTTGAAGCCAGTCTCCTTTAGTTGGGAAGGTTGCCCTGCCCTGCCTTATTGCTTCACTGCCCTCTTGAGAGGGGATGCTGGGAAACTGTTTTAATGCAGTAGGTAACTCTTAAGTCACACCACAGTTACAATTACAATGTTTTATACATAGGCACACACACCTTCAAAATCATAACCTATATACATGCTTTATGAGTTCAGTGTGTTACAAGCTTTCATAAAAGATCTTACTCAATGCATTCTTACAGTGAAATAACACAGCGTGCTATCAATGATTTGACTGCTTATTCTGAAAGTTTAAATCTTCTGTTCTCCCTTTGAGATGTCTGTACCCTGATTGTCATAGTTGCTATACATGATATGCTAACTTTGCTTTGTGACTTTTAACATACCTTATACTTTCCCCTAAAAATCTATATGAGATTCTTTCCATGGTGGTCAAATTTCCACTGTACCCTATAGCTTTTAAGCATAACTACTTTACTTGCCAAATTAACCACTTTGCATAAACAATAGAATTACATCAGCTCATAGCAAGGGGGTGTTGCTGTGCTCAGTATTGCAAGGTCTAAGTGATTTAGGTGGCTAAGTGTCATTTTTCAAAAGATATTTTGATTTTAGGAGATGAAATCCCATTGATAGTCATTAGAATTCACTTCTAAAAATTAGAGGCTCCTAAATCAGTTAGGGACAGCAACACTTAAATACCTTTAAAATCTGGGCATAATTGCCTAAACTATGAGCCTTTTGTCTTCTTACTTTTGTGACAAGTTGACTCTCAAGACATGCTACTTATTTTATTATCATGGTGTTGTATATACCAACACTACATTTACATATACTCTCCTTTGATTGTTTGTCTTGGAATTAACACGTCCAGCACTGCTTACAAATCATATTACTCTCCATAATAGGAACAGAATCCCTCATATTTGCAATATCTTTAATCTTGTATAAAAACCTGAGACAAGAAAGATAAATGCAATGTAAAAAGAACCAATGAGTCTGTATGCCCCACTGCCTATGCACAGATTCAGCTGCAGCCCAATTAAATGCAAGAGTTCACAGGTAACGTTACAGGACTGACCTTAACAGACAATTCTATTTACAACTCTTTGAAAATGGTTTTAGAGCTTGTTTTATACATCAGCAAAAGCAAACTAAGCCAAGATATAGCAGGAACAAGAAAATGAGACAATAAAAACCCCACAATCAGCACCTACAAATTCAATAAGCCTCTAGTGTTCAGAGGAGAGTAATTATTCTCCATCTACCCAAAGAAGTTCACTTTCAAAACAAAAATGTCATCAGTTTTTAAAAGAAATCCTATTTCTTATTAGGGTCTGTTAGTATTATCTGGCTTTTTTTTCTAAAATGTGCATAAAGAATATTGAATATATACCAGTTTCAACATCAGCAATGACCACCTCATCTTTCATGACAGAAAACCCTGACAAAACAGAAGTCCAACTACTCTCCGTTGAGTGGTCCATCAAAAAATTATTTAAACACATACTTCATTAGCATTCTGTTGTCATAAACATTTCCCCTAGTTTCTTCTGACTTACCCTGACTTTAGTCTCTTTCCCAGTATCAGTGACAATGCCAAATTCAGTGTCATCACTTGACCAAATCAATATTTCCTTAATTCAAAAAGCCCTTTAATTATCTTGGGGTGAATTTTAAGAGTTTGGAACCTCAGTCCAGAATGCATCTAAAGTTCAGGTACTTTTCTTAAGCATCTTTGAAAATATTGGAGATTGTAAAACTGGACTGGAAAGAGTTTTTCCTTATAAGGAGGAACCATGGAATGGAGAGCCTGGACAAGACCTCTGTTCCAAATAAGCCCACAGAGTATACATGAGTACCTGCACTCTTGTCATGCCACAGAAGGGTATAAGGAAGGGGACACAGATCCATGATGGCATGGGTCCCATACCTCTTTAGCTCAGGCAGAGGAGATACAAATTCTATTTAAACCTATTGGCTGAAATACTGTCCACAGTGGGAAGCTTCATACTCCAATCTTGAGCTGGGAGGTGATTTTCAGCTCATCTGATTTACACTCCACCTGCATAAAAGCAGGATACTTGCCCCTTCTGAGTTGCAGTGGATTTCCCCACCAAGAACGCTTTTCACAAATGGCTTTCAACAGATCCACCTCCATGCCCGAAAACTGAAAATTGCAGATGTAGAAGAATGAAATGTAAAAGGAGGAAAAGAAAATTACTGCCCCCTCCCCTCCTCAATCAGAGCTGGTTAAGGTTCAGGACAAGTTTTGAGTGTAACAGGGCTAGACTTGCATGACAGTGAGATGTGCTGGGAAATTAAGCTCAAATGGGAGAGCTCTCAGACAGATGCATAATGAGAACCAACACTTACAAGCTGAAGTTGGACAAATTCAACCTTGAAATAAGATGCAAGAGAAATAAGATTTCCTAGCAATGAGGGTAATTAAACACTGGAATAGTTTATCAATGGACTCAATATCACTTGAGGTTTTTAAAATGAGATTAAATATCTTTCTAAAATATATGCTTTCATTCAGTTCTGGGGAAAATTCCATGGTCTGTATTTGCAGGGGGTGAGGCTTTGTGCTGTGGTGGTCTCTTCTTGCCTTAGACTCTATGAATCCACCTGTACATTCCTTCATGGATCATGAAGAGAACAGGAAGCTGTGTATTGCCCTGAACATGTGTATAACATGCACTTCTCTGCATTAAGACAATGACCATAATGAAATCTCATGTTTCAGGGCTGCAGTCAGTCACATAAAGGGGCAAAAGGATTTTTCCCCCTATGGACAGTTAGCAAGATATATTCTGGATTTTTTCCCCCTTTCCGTGGACCATCAGGGATTGGTTACAGCTGAATATAGGACACTGGACTGGGTAGACCAGTGCTTTGCAGTAGTACAGAGAATCTATATTCTTAGATGCCTCCCTGGTGAGTCTTGTTCACATGCTCAGGGTCCAACTGATCACTAGATGGAGGGTCAGGCAGGAATTTCCCCCCAGGCCAGATCTTTGAGGAGATGCGGGGAGGGGACTTTCTTCTACAGCATGGAGCTTGGATCACCTAGTAGGATCATCTGAGCATATCTTGAGTATCTCTGATACTGCAGGGGCATTGGACATTGGTGGCACTTCGCTCCCTCCTGTTCTCTGCCTACGACAGACAGCAGTTTTGTTTCCAGAAATGCAACATTTATAACAGTCATGTTACAAATTAAGTACTGAGGTTCAAACAACTTTAAAAATCCAGAACAAATAAATAGCCCCAAACAATCTAGCTCAATCAAATTCTAAAAAGACACCCAGTACTGATGAACCAATGACTTTTACAAGGCATAATTCACCTTGAAGAAAGACTTGAAAACTATGCTATATATAATTTAATTATTTTACTGGCTATATAATTTAAACAAAGTTTTGTTTCTGAAATATAAAATGTTCTTCTTAATTGGAATTTAGCAGCTAGGAAAAAATAAATAGAATTATTTCATACTGAAAAGTCCAGTCATTTAACAGAGAACATCCTATAGCTAATATGCAGTATGAAGAAGTTGAACTATATACTGAGATTTCATAACAACTACAAAATGTAGGAATATTTATTCCCAGAGTTACTCTCCTTTTAGATCAAATGTTCCAGGGACTGAACAAGTTCTTGAATCTTCTTCAATCTGTAATAGTTTTAAATGTCTTCTTGGTACAGGAAATATTTCTCTACTATATTTCCTCAACTTGTATTGTTTATTCAGAAGATCACTGTTGTCCATTTCTGTACCCATGTAATACAAATATTTTCTGATGACATTTTTAATATCTAGTTTTATTTCCTGAAATTCATTTGCAAAAAGATTGTTGCTATATTTCCCTTTTTAAAAAAAATTAAGCATAACATCTAGGAGGATAGTTAAATGTACTTCATCATAGCAAGCTCTAAGATTACAGTTGCCAACAGTTAGGCGTTGGGTGAGTCATTTAAATCAGCAGATATGGGGTCTTGAGTCATTCAGAGATACGTAGAGTTTAAGACCAGAAGGGACAATTAGATAATCTAGTCTGATCTTCATATTACAGGTCATTTAATTTCACTCACTTACCCCATAATGAGCCCAGTAATTTGTGTTTGACTAAAGCAAAACTTGTGTTTGGCTAAAGCATGTCCTCCAGAAGAGTATCAATCTTGATCTGAAAACACCGTGAAAGGGAAAAACCACCACTTCCTTTGGTAGCTTGTTTCAGTGGTTAATCACCCTCACTGTAAAAAAATGATATCTAATTTCTAATTTGAATCTGTTAGGCTTCAGCTTCCATCCATGGTTCTTGTTGTGCCTTCCTCTGTTAGAGAAGAGTGTCCTTTAGCACCTCCCTACTGCTACCCACAACTCTTCTATTTATACAGCCAAGGATGCATTAGCCTTTCTTGTCACAATATGGCACTGGGACCTCATGTTGAGTTGCAGTTCATGAAAGCCACGCCCCAATCTCCAATGTGCAAGATTACTACTACTCTGCATTATGGATCATAACATTACACAGGAAAGAAAAGTTATTGATTGGGGATGGAAAGTATTAAAGGCTTGTTAATGATCATGAAAGATTCAGTCTTCCATTTATCCACAAACAGCTCAGCAAAGGTAAAAGCTGTGAAACCTTTCTTATATCAACCTGCCCCAATCTGGTCATGGAGAGATCACCTTTAGTGTAAGAGAAATTAAGAACAAAGGCAACAAAGAGTCCTGTGGCACCTTGTAGACTAACAAAAGTCTATAAGGTGCCACAGGACACTTGGTTGCTTTTGCAGATCCAGACTAACATGGCTACCCCTCTGATTCTTAAGAACAAAGGTACATCTTTGTAACACGGACATGGGTATTAACAAAAAGTCTAGCTACCCAATTACTGTTGGCCTGAGATATAATGAACTGGGGGCTAAGACATTAAAGGCCCATAACAAATTCCTATTCCCTAGCCATATAGATCTGCAAATCCAACCCTTATCATGATTTTTCTCACAGTTTTTACTTAATACATCTCCTTTTAGGATAAGAGTTTCAACAACTGGTAGCCGAACCTGACAGCACACAGTGTAAAGTTTTCTTTGTACTAGGTTTCTGTGCAGAGGCAAGGATCTGTTCTTCAGTAACTTCATTACTGCCATGATGGTATTTTGCAAAAGTTACTGGACAGCTAAAAACTGTTTGATCTTCTCAGTCACAGACTTTGAAGTTATGACAACCCAGCCAACAGAGATAGATAGATAGATAGATAGGTAGATAGATTTCTAGCTTTGGACTATGCAATATTCAGCTTTTATTTTGGCCGCCTTTAAGGATTAGTGAAACTGTTCCATCCAGGCTGGTATCCTGTCTCTGGTGGTGGCCAATAACAGTACTTCAGAGGAATATGCATGAAATCTCAATGTTCAGTTATGGAATACTCATGCCATAGGAGACGTTTCTTCCTAACACTTATCAGTCAGAGGTTGGCTTATACCCTGAAACACATACCCCATCTGATTTTATTTATTGTATATCCTATGCAATGTAAGTATGATTGTTCTCATTATCCATATAAATATCATTTATTCTTTTTCTGAATACTATTAGCCTTTTAGTCTGAACGATATACTGTGGCAATGAAATTCACCAGTTCATTATGAATTGTGGCAAAGTCTGTCTTTTGACTGTATCAGGTGTCCCCTTGTTCATGTATTATGAGAAGTGGTAAATAGAAGTGCACAACTTACCATTTCTATACCATTCATTATTTTGTATTTCCCTACCTTTCCCCCTCTTTGTCTGCTCTCAGATAGTCCCAGTCTTTTAAGTTTCTTAACATATGGAAGTCTCTCCCTGAGATTAGTCATTTTTTTTCACTTTGCTCTGAATCCTCCTGCTACATCCTATTTGAGACAGGGTTGACCAGAACAGAACATAGTATTCTAAGAGATACCATTTCGTTACTCCATATTATGGCAATATCTCTTTCTCCATGGCATTATGCAACAAAAAAATCTTACAATTAACAAATGGAGAGACATTTCAAGAGACTAGCTGACCCAGCACCCAGTTTCTGCAGGAAGCATTGACCACTCCAATGCTCACACACACACAAGTGAACAATTATTTGTCATACTTCAATAAACATACATTTCTCACCACTTCGGGCAGTATTGTATTACTTGCCAATATGGTTACAAAGGAAATGCATTTTCTAGAACTGTTCATCTGAATAGTTATGGAATCATCAGTTTAAATGTAAGCTTCAAAAAGTAGTGCCAAACACACATTTCTTTAGGATTGATACAGCCATCTGCACTCCACTATGGCTTTCTGTTGCACATACCTTCAGATTGGCAGAAGAAAGTATGGAAGAGATGTACACAAGTAATGATTACAACACTGCACGGTACCTCCCTTACATTCTCAATTCTGGCAGTTTGTTTGTAGACTTTTGTGATAGGTCTGGCACCGTTCTGGTCAAATTTTGGGAGCTTGTGTATGTGATGTTCTGCAAAGCACTCTAATCAAGGAAGTTTGCAAGATTTCAATCAAGTTGTTTTGGGGCTCATCAGAGCCTCAGTTCCAGAGAATCCCCTTCTTGGGATCAAAAACAGGAATATTTGATTGGGCCTAGCACGCACAAATGTTGATGGTTATCCAGACCTTTCCCAGACTTCTTGTGGTTTGCAAGACTGAACTGGAATCTCCTACGATTCAGTTCTCTTTCAAGTTTTCCATCATTGCTGCTTCCAGTTCCCTACAAATATAATTAGCTGCATCTATTTTTATAGCATATGTGGCCTTTCTGCTTCCGATTATGGCTGGAATCAAGAAGTACAGAAGTAAACAAGACTTCTATTAAAGCTATTTTTCATTTAACAAAACTTTTTCAGACTAGATGGAGCTGTGAGCATTGTCCCAGTTGGTTATTTGTCTAAACCAGTTCACGCACCCATAATAAACTCACCAGAGA
Organism: Dermatemys mawii; assembly: GCA_007922305.1. Lineage (NCBI taxonomy): Eukaryota > Metazoa > Chordata > Testudines > Dermatemydidae > Dermatemys > Dermatemys mawii. The sequence goes on along the minus strand of ML677334.1, from coordinate 76,073,218 downwards.
GGATTTTCTAAATTTCTGTCAAAAATGACTAGTAGTGCTATCTCATATATATGCAGAAAGACTATATCAAATACTAATCCTTCTCTGTGGTGCAATGGGCCTCAGACATAATGGAACTGGTGTGATGTTTTGGCACATAAAAGGACAGGATTTGTATAGGCTGCGTATATGGTGTCTGCACTCCTTGTATCACAGGTAACAATTCTGCTGGGTCCCCATCTTCATTTTGCCCAGTGGAGATTTGCATCTGGGCTGGAATCAGTTGGGAGATGAGTGTGAAGAAAGGAACATTGGAAACCTCTGCTATTAAGAGGAGCAACCAAAACTTGAAACCCAGATATGAATTTGAATGTGAGCACAAAATTATATTCTAAAAAGTTCAAGAGATGTGTTGGGGAACAAACAATTCACTAATTATATTGAAAGATAAAGTTATTTGCCTTTACTTTCCTGTTAGAGGTATGATAAGAAAGCATACAACATTAGGCATAGGACTGTGGACTAATTTTGCTGGTGAAAGAGTTGGCAAATGCAGAGGCTTTAGTCTGCAATGAGGTAACGTTGTGGTGGTGTACACCAAACTGCACTGACTGAAAAGGCATGTATAATGCGTATTATTTAAACCTAATGCGCAGGTAATTAGAAACAGTGTCACATGTTATCACTGGCTGACATTCTAGTGAGAATAAACAAAGATGTTGCATTTATTAGGTAGATCTAACCTGATATGTCTCAAAGTGGGACAAATCAAACACGTTAAATTCATAGAGAAGAGAGTTGAACAAAAAGTTGGGGTCTTTATTTTCCTATAATGAAATAGTGCTAAATTGCTATTTTAAGGATGGCTTAAAGAGACATGTCAAAAATTTAAGGGCATTTGTGATATTTCCTCTGAATATCAAGGGGGATATATTTAAGAGGGTCGGCTTCCCTGGCTATTTTTTCAGTGTGCTTCATACCCAGCCAGCCAGTGGGTAGTGAAAGTAATGGTTACATGTGCCTTTGCCTACTCAAAACTCTACACAAGCCAAAGAAGGAGACACCTGATCAAATGGAATGCAACCAAGCTTCAGAATTTGCCACCTGTGGAAACTCCCATCTGCGTATTGTTTGTACATTTTTCAGGATGCCTGAGAATCTTCAGTCTTGGATTGTTTTCAAACGAGTCCTTGTTATCTTAAGAGAAAAAAGCTAGGAACTTGCATATGGATTGTGCCATATACAATGTATTTCCCTGATTATCTCTATTGGCATAGGAGACGAGGTATGGGGGAAGGAAGGAATGAGCTATTATCCTGTTTTATGGTTCACAAGCATAGGCAGCTGGTGAAAATATTCTTTGAAGCAAGCTGAGCTCATCCCACACAAACTCTGCAGTGTCAGCTCCTGTCCCATGGGGCTGGGTCCAGTTCCCCACTCCATTGTTGCTCACCGCTAACAGATTTGAAGGAGCCTACCGAAGTGTCACTTTGACACTCACATCTGCATGCAGTCTCCCCACTCTGGAATGGGACAATCCACCCACTTTCTGGTCCTGATGCCATTGGACACAGGGCCTTCTTCTTCCTCTCAACCCTTGCCCCAACACCTCAGGATCTCCCCTTTCCCCTGGGACTCCCCTGCTCCACCCAACCCCTTCAGGATTTTCCCCAACCTCCTGGGACTCCCCTTCACTCTCAACCCCCCTTCTTCTTATACCCCATCCACTCAGGATCTTCCCCCTTCCTTTGTAGTCCCTTCCCCCATTCCATCCCCTTGGGATCTCCCTTTTCCCCAGGAATCCTCTCCCCATCCCAGCAAAATTAATCCTGATCCCTAATGGGGGGCTCTACTCTCTGATCTGTCCCAACTCCCCCTGGGATATCCACTTGGACTGGATTCTCCTGCTCACCTGCTGGGACTCCCAAGACACCACAGCTCCTCTTCCTCTCTGGCCCACTCCAGACATGGCTAATGAGCCTCCACACCCAACAGTTTCCCACAACTGGCACTTTTCAAAATTCAACCTTCCCAGGAAGTGCCACTTACAAGCCCGGAGCCAGTTCCCTGAGCTGGGACTGAGAAACCTAGCTCCACCTGCCAGGAATACAGCACACAGACATGGCCCTTTTCCCACCCCACCCTATCCCCTTTCCTGTCTCTAGTGCTGCTGGACATGGGGCTTAGCTTGCTGAGTTGGCACTTTTGTGTGTGGTGAGGTGGCTCAGAAAATGACAAGGCAGAGATGAAAGGGGAGTGGGGGAGTTCTGAGCTCCCTCTAATTCCTACCACTGCTGCCTATGTTCAGAAGTATGAAATCACAGCCCTGATCTCCAGAAAAAGATCCCCAGTCAATTGACACAATGCGTAGGAATTCTTCACACATACAACTGTGCCTGGCAACCCTCACTTAGAATGGGACATTACTCCCAGACGGAGAATTCTGCTCACTAGATGGGTTCATGTTCATCTGGGTTGCATAATAATCATATGCAAATGAAATGACAACCTTTACTTTCCAATTATAATTCATTATTAATAATACATTGGACAAGGAGGATGGGATTTGGCCACCAGAGTTTAGTTGCTTACCAGTCAAAAAGTGTACTGTAAAACAAAAATAAATGAAGGCATTGAAATAATCTTCTGTGGCCCATTGTTAAGTGTAGAAATATCTTAGTCTGTCAATGTGATTTCATAGCAGGATGAAAAATGTCAAAAGTGAGGATGACAAATCAGTCTAGTGAGGAAAAATGACTCTCAGACAAGAGATGTCATTTGTCATGATTGCCATTTGACTGCACTTTCCCGTCTTCTCTTTCACATGAATGTTATTTTACCATTAATTTAAAATTATCTTAAATCAACGATAGGCTGAACACGAAAAGCAAAAGTCTTTTAAAAGTTTTGCAAGAAGTTGAAATGTTTTAAAATGTAAACTTACTGGAAGCTATCCATACATTATACAGGTGGTTATCATAAATTGTTAATTTAGAAAATATTACAGTTCTTCAGTTCAAAAGTCCATTTTTTTCTAAATACAAGCAACATAGCTTTTGTTCACAACTGACACAGCTGAGCACAGCTCTCTGAGCCACGGCATAATACGGGTGGTAATTAAGCCACAGCTTCAAGGTTGCATGGGCACAAGACAATTCAGCCTAATGAAGTATTGATCGGCTGCAGTCGAGGTAAAACAAGTTGACATTCATTTAGAGGTAGCAATGCGAATATACTACAATGCCACCAAAGAAATAAGGGGAAAAAAACAATGAGACTGAATTTTAATCTTGCAAACACAATTAAGAATCTTATTTACAGCATGTTGCTATCACTTAAACTAAAGCTAATTGCATACTTACTGCCCTGACATAGGATTCTTAAATCAGCAGAAATTATATTCATAGGCTGATGGCAGAAAAGCACATGAAGTTCACAGTTTCAGTAAAACCAGTCTCAATACTTCAGAATCCCTACTGCTGAAAAATACTTAGAATTAAATTTAGTTATTGCACAACTGAGTTTATTTTAAGATGCTATGATAAACCACTCTGCAACAGAAGAGTTTAAATTACATTAGATAACTTTTGTAGACAATGGTTTTGTCTCGTAACAAATTAATTAGACATTTCTGTATGCTAACAGTTATGCTAATATGTAATTTCTTTCATTTTTAAGCTTAAATAATTTTTATTATTTTGTAAAAGAGGAGTAAAGAGAAAATAAGTTATCTTTATACATCTATTTTCACAACACAGCATATGTTTTACATACATAACTGGTATGCAAATAACGCATACATGTATATATTGACATTATTGTAAGAATTTCATTCCTAACAACGACATCTAATTTTCTGAAAAGACATTAGGTATTATTCACAAGTAACATAACATGATTGCAGAATTTTCAACATTAATAGCAATATAATTCTCAGCGAAACAAAAGGATTTATTTTTGGTCCTGTTACTGAATATTCATCAGTCTCAAGATGAAAATGTGGAACTAGACAGCTTTGCTGAAGTATGTTTAATTAAAAAAATCCTGAAATGATACCTATACACTTCAATTGTTAGAATGGCATTAATAAGTACTTAAAAGAACCCAATGAATTATATGTAATAAAATCAGTTGAAAACAGGTGGTCCTTAAAAAACAAGATTGCTGACAAGTCTGATTATTGGTTGCAAAAGAAATACAAATGTATACTACAACAGCTTTAACATTTTATATGGTTTATTTTAGTTTTAAATAATTCATAAACCAGCATGGACAGTTGAAGATAGTTATTGACATTAATCATAAACCCATTTCTTAATATTGTTTCTGAAAATATTATTTTTGACAAAAAGAACTTAATAAACTACTGTAGATATTGTCAGACTTAAGAAGACTAAAGCTTTAAATCTTGCAGACACTGAGAAATTGTTACAAACGTGTACGTGCAATTTGCACGTCATTCTACCAAAGCCCTTTTTGTGTTGCTGAAATACAAATGGATGAGGACTTTTCATCTTCCAAAACTGCAAACATTTTACAGCTTGCGCCAATCACATTTTATCATGAAAAATACCCCCAAATGACTAAGAAAGTGCTAATGTGCCTAATTGCATTGTAGACCCCCTCCGGCAGACACACATTTCTTAAAAATGTAACTCATTAAAACACTCTGATTGCCAGATGTTGGGATTCACATCAATTGCCCTACTTGTGTATTGAATGAAAACAGTACGAGCGTGGAAGTAAGTCTCTTAACATATTTTAGTAATTAACTGATTATCATACAAAAATGTGGAAAGTGACATCTGAAAATTGGACTGTATGTATTGCTTTGGGATTTTGAAAGGTGTTGTATATTTCCTTACTTGGAATGCTCAGGCAGACTACAGACCAATCTTGATTAAATAGTAGTTTAATCTAAACAAATGAATTCCAAAGAAACAAAACTACATTTTTCACTGTAAAAAAATTTAAGCATACTAGTGTACATCCTTATAGCAACACCTGGCATTGAAAATTATGTTGTTTCCTGGTAATGGAGCACTGATCACAAATCTGATCAAACTTTTTTTTATCCAGCTATCATTGTCTCTTATGGAGGCAATATAGGTTCAAGTTGGTGGAAGATTTGGGTAGGAAGTCATATAAAATCTCACTAAAGGTATGTAGTTAAGACATTTCACTATAAAAAGTAAAAGACTGTATTCAGATTAAATTTTATCTGGTCTTCTGAGGGAAGATTACCTCATGCCACAATGCCAAAAAGAAAAACCCAGTTTCCCACTTGAGAGTTGTGTTGCAGCTCATATGTAAATTAGATTTCCTTTCTTTCCCCCACACAGCTCCTTATCTTAGCTGACCATCTCTAACATGTTGTATTAATTTAGACGGAATAAATGGACCAAAGGTGTTAACATAACCCAGTCACTGTCCAACATTAAACAGTATTTAACAACATTCGGAGTTTGACATACAGTGACCTCAGTCTGCTTAGTAACATGGCAAACACATCATTAAACATCCTTTTAACCTTTATTAAAGATAAAGGAAAGAAGGAAAAACAGTTAAAACGTTTGAAATGTAAAGTAGTAAACAAGGCTTTCATTATAACATCCCTATTTCCCTTTTCCTTTATCTGGAGAGAGTTTTAGAAGGAAAAACCACCTTGTCTGACAGTCTCTTAGATGATCTCAAAGATGGTAATAAATGTCTTTCTGGGTCGAAGGGAAGTTTGTTGAGATGAACTGGAGCTGTTGCTGCTGCTATTGTTAAGGTTCGAAACAGTCCTTTTTGGGAAAAGCAAAGAAGTTAGCGGAGATAGTCTGGAAGTAGTGTTCCTGCTGCTGCTGTTCAAGTCTGATTCTACTTCATCTCAGGGGGTGTTTTGGATTCAGTGGGAACTGTTAGGGATGGCAACATCATCTGGAGCCCCCTCTCTGGCTGCTCTGGTCAAGACATAACTGAAGGCCCCGAGTCTGAGGAAATGGTGGGGTTTGCAGCCATGTTGGTAAAGCTTGCTGCAGTAGCCTCTGACTTGTTTTTATTTCCCCCCACACCCTCCCAAAACTCTTTTTTTTAAGACCCCAAAGGGAAGTGATGGATGTAATAGTCCATGCCTTCATTACTTTGTCCACCAAATGGGTCTAATATCCAAAATACCAATTTTGGTTCCTTACTTTCCAGTTCCACATCTTCTGATTTCACCAAGCATGATTTCCATACAGTCTTTGAATCACACCAACAATGCCTTTTTGTTTGGACTAATTTACTCAAATCATTATTGAAAGCAACTTGGTTTATTTTCCATTAATATTTGTTATTATTGGTGTCTAACATCTTCTGAACTTTCATGTACTTTTTATAACTGAGCTCAGAATTAGGGTATATTTGTTGGCTCAGTTATCACAATGCCACTCACACTTGCTAGAGTGACTCAGGAGAGGGAAGTAGTGAACAGGACTTATGCTCACTTGTCATTTTGAAGAAAACAAATATTTGATTGAGATGAAAACTCTTCCCACCTTGCATCTCTATTGTGGAGCAGTGATGAGAGGGGTTCAAAACCTCATATAAGCTTTAATACTGGAGGCCAAGAAATAAATGGACCTGGATATGAATTATTTATTCATGCCAAGAGATTTGCTCTTTAGAACAGACTTGAGGCACACTGAAGGAGTAATGTGAGAAAGCTTGCACAGTGCCCTCCATGCAAACCACAAAACAATAGACTTCATTGTACTATCACTAAATTTGTTTAAAAATTAGTTTGGCAGCTAGTTAGTCCTAAATGAAAACCTTTTTGCCTTATGCCATCATGATACTGAAAGAATGAAATATAGTTACCAAATATGGACAATATATACTTACATTTTTTGTCTAATGTATAGTGCTAGCCTCACTCATGTGAATTTAGCACTGTCACAAGCACATCACAATGTGAACCCAATTCTATGTCAAAATGCAACTGAAAAGACATATTTATTACAGTCTCTGGTCAATACATTGCAATATTAAATTGTTTCAGTGTTTCCCTATCATCAAGTTGTAATATCAAGTTGATGACACAACAAGGTGAATACAAATCTTCATAGACCTGTTTGTGATGTTCAAACAGTGGTAACAGCATCCTGCAATCCGACCTAATGGGACCCAACTACAAGTGTCAGGTTTAGGTAGGGTCAATTGGGAAAACAACACTGGGCTCAAGTCAGCTCCCCTTCTCCTGCCCATGTGATTGGCATGGTGGTAGCTACACGCCCCACTTTTGCCAACTGCCACCATCTCACTCCACTGGGTGTGCTGTGGCGTGAGCATCAACCATCAGAAGTAGGACATGCAGCTACCACCATGCCAACCCCAAGAGCAAGAGGAGGAGAGCCGACTCCAGAAAGGTCCAGGTGGAAGGGTGGGGTCAGGTTGTATTGGATCATAAAATGACTCAACCCTCTTGGGCTAGGTCCGGTGGGCTTGCATCTGGGGATCAGGCTTAAAAATTAGCCCTGAGCAGCCCTCTATATGGCAAGTGTGTGGAGACTCTGTTGTCAACATGATGGGCAAACAAAGGGGATGGAAAACCACTAAATTTTTATTAAGATGCCAAAACAATGTCTAAGATGAGGTCAGTGGAAAGCCTTTGAAGTATGTTTTCATGTCAAATGAATTAGAAAGATTATCTATTATCTGTTATTATGATAATAATAATAGATAAGAGATAATCTTAATAACATTTAGATTATCTAATATTATGAATTAGAAAGTAATGTCCTGTGTAGAGAAACCCATAATAGTCCCCAACTTCAAATACATTCTTTCTACTACACACACTCAAACTGGGAGACATATCTACTGGGGTCCTGCAAGGATCTGTCCTTGGTCTAGTACTACTCAATATTTTAATGACTAATTTGACAATGGAGTGGATGCTTATAACATTTACAGATGACACCAAGCTTGGAGGGGATGCTAGCACTTTATAGGACAGGATTCGAATTCAAAATCACTTGGACAAATAAGAGAATTGGTCTGAAATCAACAAGATGAAATTCAATAAAGACAAGTGCAAATTCCTACACTTAGGAAGGACAACTCGTATGCGCAACTACAAAATGAGAAACAACTGGTTAGGTGGTGGCAGCACTATTGAAAAGAATCTGGGGCTTTTAAATGATCATAAATTGAATATGTCAACAATGTGATGTAGTTGTGAAAACAACTATTATTGGATGATGGATCATTCTTTAGGAAAGGTGTGGTTACACTGGAGAGAGTCCATAGGAGAGCAACAAAAAATGATAAAAGGTTTAGAAAACCTGGTCCATGAGGAAAGACTAAAAAACTGGCCATGTTTATACTCCAAATATGGTATCTATTTGCCAAAGCCTCCTTGATTCACTTGCTTTAATTGGCAATTGCAATATACTCTCTACCGCCCAGGCGCACAACCTAGTTTTTAAATATTTGTTACTCCTTCATCTCTGACATAAGGCTCTTGCAAAATTCTACCACTTCTTCCTTCTTCTGATGATCCCAAATTCATGTTTTCCTCTCCATCCCTGTCACAAAAAATATAGTCCATGCTGTGGTCACTTCTTGACTACCTCCTTCTTTCTGACCTTCACGCATCTTAGTTCTGATTTCCTCCTGCACTGATTTCTACCTCCTATATTTCTTCCAAACTGCCATGTTAAATGCAATTGCTTCCTTCATCCATTTATGCCCTTTATACCTGAAATTCTTTCTCCTTTGGTCATTCAAGTCCCTTTATAGCACAAACTTCTCCCACAAAGTTGTATATTTGAGTATCATTGAGCAACACTATTTAAAACAAAACAAAAAATGAACCCTATAACATTTTAAATAACTATATGGTGTTTTATGTGACTGAAATACACTATCTGGATTTAGATTATATTGTGCATATTAAATTGGAGTGGAAGGCCCTACCTCTAAATTTATACAGCACTATTCACACAGATAATATTCAGAAAATAATAAGAAAAATTAGAATATGAAAGTTGAAGCCAAAACATACACAAAAAATGAAATTTTGACTTACAACCAGTCAGAAATCCTTAATTCTACTCAGCGCTGTGCCTATAAATTGTGGGACATGTTGTACTTTATAAGACCAGCATAACATTTCCAATGTTATGGTAGCCATATTAGTCTCAGGATATTAGAAGGACAAGGAGGGTGCAGTAATATCTTTTATTGGACCAACTTCTTCTAGTGAACAAGAGAAGATTTTGAGCTACACAGAGGTTTGTGTAGAAGAAGAGCTCTGTTTAGTTCGAGAACCTGTCTCTTTCACGAATAGAAGTTGGTCCAATAAAAGATATTACCTCACCCACCTTTTCCCTGTAGTAGGATAATATTTATTTTACAGATATGTGCAAACAAATATACCCTCCTCATGTTTTAAAATGTATTTGCAAAGAATCATCCATGGTATTCAAAACTGCTGAAGGAGTGGGTAAGCCACATGGGATCTTCTTTTTGACTCAATACCAATAAATGTGTACATCAGTGACAGACTTTCCTGTTATAGTGACTGCAGGGCATATTCCTTTGCTCTTTTTTCACACATTTTAATCCTTCTCTTTTCTGAGTGGCCTTTTCTAAATTAAAAGATGATATTTAAAATCATAACATTGTTACAGTTTTCTAAATTAAGAATTTACAAAGACTTATATTTTTCCACTTGTTTAAAGATGGCATTCGTCAGAATAGTGTGAATAACAATATTATCTTCACTGAAGCAGATCATTCACACTTGTTCTTAAATAATAAATTATATTGATGCAATTTATCCAGAACATATGTGATAAATATTTTAATCTAATGCTAATACCAATCAACAAGAGTGTTGAATGCAAATGCAATGGAATATATTTATCATGATTTTCTCATTTTAGAACCTACCTCTCTCACTTCCCCAGAACTGGCATTTACACCTACACTGACTGATAAGGGCAATGGCAAAACACTACTGTGGACTCTCTTCCACCATGTCCACAATGCACCAGTTCAGTTGCACTAGGTCACTAAAGATTTCCCTCTTTGATTTTTTACCTTTTCAGCAGCCATCAAAAAATAAATAATTTTATTGGGTTATGGTAAGCCTTAAATTTACTAGTACACAGTTGCAAATCTCAGAAGTAAAAGAAACTCAAAAGCAATGTGTTATGAGAGCACTCAAGGAGGATTTTTGTTTGCAGTGTTTTTGAAAGCACAGCACAAAAAGATTACCAAAGGCATTTCGATCTGCAATCCAAAGGAACGCTGCTATGATACCTGAATTTAATATCACATATTATGGTTTATATATATTATGCTTTCACCAACAAAGAAGCAACCACTAGTAAAAAAAATTAGATAGTCAATAGAGTTCCCTAAATTCACATATTAAGAAAGAAATGCATGTGTGATTAAGTCCACATCCATATGACTAGCTTTGACACCTTTGGCTAATTTTTTAAAACATTTTGTACCGAAGGAACATCTCAATGAAAACGAAAATATCACACACATGCAGCCATGGCCCATGGTGTTAAGATGTGAACATCCTGGCACACAGTGAATAGAGGAATGTATGTGCATCCAAAATTAAAAGACAATACATGTTTAAAAAGGATGAAAGAGTTTTTTATTGTTTAATATTTATATACAATAAATGTCCATAGGTCTAGATTGGGGTTTTATTATACTAGGTCGGTACAAACAGAGCTTGATTGTAAGATTACATAGGGGAGTAAGGAGCAGTAAGAACTTTCCTTACAGCTTTGTGTGGGCTACCCAGACCTTGGGTATTCCCACTGACTGAAGTCCAAAGCATGATGTGCATGCTGGTGAGCAGATTGGGCGGGCAAAGTCATTGCTGAGCATTTTGGTAGCTATGGCAGTGGTATGATGTTTTTCCCTTGCAGCTAGCAATCGATTATTTGTGTCCTCTTCAAAGGCTTGGAGTGCTGTATGTCACCGTGCTGATCTATTTGACGCAGCCTTCTCGAGATCATCTGGATTTATTGCACCCAAGTTTATGCTGTTCTTGATGCTGTCTTGTTGCCTTGAACCAGTGTCCATGTGCCAATTCTCCACAGAATATTTTTCTGGGGAGTCTATGTTCAGGCATTCTAATGATGTGCCCAACTGAGCATAGTTGAGCTTTTATCAGCATTGCTTCAATGCTTGTGGTATTTGACTTTTGGAGAACCCTCAAGATGGTAATTTTGTCTTTCCAGTGGCGCACAGAGCCCACATACAGAGGGTCTCTTGCTCTTTGATATGCCATTTGTAAGATGTCCAGATCTCACAGCCATAGACTTTCTTTTGTGCTCACCAGGAGAGATGTGAGCACAAAAGCTTTGTAAAGCTTTATTTTTGTTAAGAGGGTTATGTTGTAGGATTACAGGACTTTGTTGCATACTTTTCCTAGTGACTGAAAATACCTCCTGATATACTATTATTTTCAATACTTTACAGATGTATTCACCTTCATTTGAAATATCTGAACTAAAAGGACAACTGGTTGGTGTGATTCAGAGAACCTGGGGTCCCAGAGTATAGGGGCTTTACTGGGAGCCCCTGGATCAGATATATACATAATAGTTCATGGAAGGGTGAAGTGTAAAGTGAGTAAAACAAGGGCCAGTAGCCCAGTGGTCAAAATAATCTTAGCAAAATGTATGCAATGGATAATATGTAAGGACTTATGTATCTACACTGAAAATTATGCTGAAGTTTTGGAGTTAAGGCAGGTCACCAGGAGGTGACATACCTCAAAATTATTCCTTTCAGGCAACAGGTAACAGACACCTACCTCCCTGTCTGGACACTTGGATATAGTGCACTTTAACCCTATTTGCAGACTAAGCCAGCTGCAAAATGAGAGAGTTACAAGACGAATCAAACACCTACTAGTCAATGGCAAGTAGAGTTTGGGAGCTGACACAGACAAGACTTCCTCACGCTAAGGTTGGATGGTAGTGAGGTTCCTCGCAACCCTGAGTACCCCCAGGAACCGTCACAATTGGTTTTAATCATAAGGCAATTTTTACTGTCCCAAATAATTTAAGATTCATAACATTTTTAGCAACAACCTTAAATTATTTCATGACACAAAAGCGTAGACAGATACTATTCCAAGAAAAACCTTTGTCTTATTTAGCCATATAAAAACAAAAGAAAATAGAAAAAAATGGACAGAGAGAATCATCAGTCAACCTGAACTAGTCCTCTGGTCCAAGAAATAAATGTTTTCCACGGGATACGCTGATAAATATTAATACATATGGCCCACAATTCCATGGGGGCCCCTTTTCCACATCTATCCACTCCAAACCCATTTGCCAGCTGGAGGTGGCATTCCCTATTTAAAATCTTCAGGTATGTCTACTCTTCAGTGGGAAGCATGCTTTCTAGCATGGTTAGACTCTCTCTGCTTGAACTAGCACACTAAAAATAACAGTGTTGCTGGGAGTACTATGGATGGCAGCTTAAGTAGCCGTGTGAATACCAACCAATCTGAACCTGTGAGGTACGAATTCAAGAAGCTATCCTGAGCCGCCACCTGTGCTACCCCTGGTATTTTTATGTGCTATCTCAAGCAGAGCTAGCATGGGTACATCTATTCCAGCTGGGAATCAGTCCTCCCAGCTCAAATATAGCCATACCTGTATACATACCCTTTGGGAAGCTCCAACCATGGCACATACAGATGCCAACATAAAACACTACATAAATCCTAAAGTAGGTAGATAAAAGTAAGATTTTATCGGTAAGATTTTGTTATTTGTTCAGGTTGTGATTTGCAAAATAGCACAAGGCAGTTAGGTGCCCACATCCCATTGGCTGCCGGTGGGAACTGGGCAACTAAAACCCTTACATGTTCTGAAAATTATAGCTTTAATTTAAAATTCTCATGGCCACTAGAAGAGCTGCCCTATTGTATGCCAGGGGCATTTTCATTAGATTCAAAGGCAGTTACTCCACCCTCCACTGCAGTCAAATATACTCCTTTGTGAACGTAATGCGGGCACTGCAATACATTCGCTTCTGTGAATAATTAATGACTCTTGCTCTCTCTCTTGATCTCAAATCATTTGACTTGTATGCAATACACTGAGTCAGTTTCATATCTCCAAGTCTTAAATGCAGGTATCCAGTCATCAAGTGCAATGGAATATGAAAAATAAGAGTCTAAATAAAGAAAGAGAACTGCTAACCTATCTTGCATTTCTTAAAAATGCTAGTATAAAAGGAGACTCCAAGGAAGAAAGTTTATGGGAATGCACTGAAGCAGGAGCCATTTTTCAAGTGTTCTTATTTCTAATAAAATTATTGGTAACCAAGTTGTTGTCGATGCTGGACGGAGGTTGGTGGTAGGAGGATGGGGGGAGTGATGGTGGGCTGTGCATGTGCGTGAGTAACCCGACTGGGGTCGTGTTTGGGAAGGTTTAGTTGTTACTCAAGTTAGTTATTTACAATAGGCTCAATAAAGACTGAGTCTGTCAAGTGGAAGTCATCTAAGAGGTTGTCATTCAGTGGCAATGCAGGCTTCTTTTGTCTAACATTCTGGAAAGTTAAACACTACAGTACTGAGCTCAGCTGATTAGAAATTCTTCTGTGACAAGTTAGACCAGACTTTTTCCCAAGAGAGAAAAAGCTGGACTAGATTGGTACTGTTCTGAAAGGAATTGTACAAAATGAAAGTACCCAGGAAGGAGACTAGTCGTTCTGAGAGTAGTGGGATCAGACTAGACTCAAGCAGGAAGAAGAAACTAAAGTAAACTGAAAACAGTTTTAAGAAAAGACCAGATTAAGAGGAAAATGGGAGAAAACTCTAGATCAGCCCAGATAAACATTTTCTGAGTTACCTATACATCAGTTGGTACACTATTTGGAGAAGTTCCATGCATAGTGTGCTAGCATAATACTAAGTTAAAATGATTGCTCATATGGGTTCTAGTAAAATGTTTAAAGCTCTAATATTTTAAAATTGTTTCTTTATGGATATTTATGGAATAAATATTTTATCTGTAATTAAACTGCAAAGAGGTTAGCTGAGTTTTTGGTTTCAGAAATATTTGTCCATTTTAGGGGGGTAGGACACCAGTATAAAATGTCTTCTTACATAAATGACATGTGATGCAAAATGTCAGTCTGATATACTCACTCTATTTCAATCAACCAAACAGGGTTATTTAAGAGCCATTTGTACAAACTGAACAAAGGGGGTCAGATTCTGATCTCAGTTACACCAGTGTAAATCTGGAGTCACTCTAGTGACTTTATGGACTTCTATCCCAGTATTTCGTTTAAAATAAAATATTTTTGCAGAGCTTCCTAAATATTTAAATTATCTTTAACATTATCTCAACATTTTCAACATTACACTTTGTCATTCAGTAACAGTTAAATCACTACAACTTGCAATTACTGTACTTGTCAGATATTGCTCTTACCAATACCAATTCCTTCTAAACCACTTACATTAACTTGTTGACATATAAAGTCTATCATACCTGACCCAAAATAAATTTTATACTGATATCCTACTCCCCCTCCCAATAAAACATATCAGCCATTATCTACAACATATTTTAAGCATCAGAGAAGGGAAATATTCTATACATAGCAATAGTAGGCTGGGGAAAATCGAGCATTTGTTCAACTGCCTTAGTGAAAAGATCTAGAGGGCAAATTTTCTATTTTAATACCTTGGGAAAATATACTAATAACTGAATAATAGGCATATTTAATGGTCCCAACATTTTCATGACATTCAGATACCCTGGATATAAGTATCATCTGATTTATATAATGGAATAGTTCTCCACTAATCAATTTCCTTTAACATGTTTTTGTAAGGGATGTAGAGTGTACACTTCTACCCTATTCGCTCTGTCATCTTTTGGTAGAAGGAATGAGGCTGAATCCCTTTTGACTTCTGAGGATCATTCACTTGGCATTCTCCTGCAGTAGGGGCTGCAAGGACAGATTGCAACTCAGCACGGGCCCCAAACTTTTCCCTTCAGCAGTAGGTTGCAGAAACCTATTGCTTAGTCCCACTACTGCTCACTATTTAAAATGCATTCTGAGTCGCATGCCTTGTGGTGCACTGACACCTGGGGAGCTTCTTTTGAGAGGAGGAGGAGTAATATGGTTGCCTCAGGCAGTGAGGGAAGGAAAGAAGATAGGTAGGTAGTTTTTCCCTCTACCTAGGTATAAGATTAGGGGGAATGAGAGTCTTTCAACCCCCTCATCATAGTGGAAAAGGAATACATTTCCTGTGGCTTTTCAAACACTATCTGAGCCAAGTAGAACCAATGCAGGAGCACTGATCTGTGCTAATCAGCTCCTGATAGTATCAAACTAAGCAATGAGTAGCCAAAGAGACAGTTATGTTCATATATTTATGGGAGTTCAGACAAGATGATTTTCCCTTTTGGCCTTAAAATCAATGACACTCAAATAATTAAACAACATTAATAAAAGTAATGAAAATATTTGAAAGTTTTCAGCTTCCTGAATATGGTCAGTTGTCATGTGATATGTAAAAGTGGTTGCATATATTATTTACATGCATATTAAGAATGTGACTAAAAGGATTTGTGCTAAAAGCTTTGAAATGTTCAATTTTAATGGAATGTTAGCTTAGAAAATAAATCTATTTATGTGTGAGTATCATTTGTTCATGTATATGCTTTATAATGAGTGGTAACTTTTGTAACCATGGGGTGGAATCCTAGCCTTACTGAAGTCTGTGAGAATTTTGACAGTTACTTAAATGGGGCCAGGATTTCACCAATAGTGTCTCAGTTGTCAAGATAAAGTATTCTTTTCATTTTTTGATCTTTAAGGATTATATAATTTGAACATTTCATATAGAATGAAATTCTGCTCCCGTTAGAAGTCTATTGTGCTAGATGTATGAGTAAAGGAAGCAGAATTTCTCTATACTTTGTTTTGATTGTCATAATTTAGCATGTAATGAAGTAAAGAGCCATGTGAAGCAATTAAAAAATCATAATTAATCTCACAATTAAAAAAATTAATCGCACTGTTAAACAATAGAATACCATTTAATTAAATATTTTGGGATGTTTCTACATTTCTAAATATATTGATTTAAATTACCACACAGAATAAAAAAAAGTGTAGAGTGCTCAAACTTTATATTTATTTTTGATTTAAAGTATTTGTACTGTAAAAAATAAAAGAATTAGTATTTTTCAATTCACCTAATACAAGTAATGTAGTGCAATCTCTTTATCATGAAAGTTGAATTTACAAATGTAGCATTATGTACAAAAAAACTGCATTCAAAAATAAAAAATGTGAAATTTTAGAGCCTGCAAGTCCATTCAGTCTTACTTCTTGTTCAGCCAATCGCTCAGACAAACAAGTTTGTTTACATTTTGATGAGCTAATGCTGCCCTCTTCTTATTTACAATGACACCATAAAGTGAGAACAGGCATTTGTATGGCACTTTTGTAGCTGGCATCACAAGATACTCATGTTTCAGATGTGCTAAACATTCATATGCCCTTTCATGCTTTGGACACCATTCCAGAGGACATGCTTCCATGCTGATGACACTTGTTAAAAAGTAATCATTAATTAAATTTGTGACTGAACTTCTTGGGGGAGAACTGGGTCTCCTGCCCTGTTTTACCCATATTCTGCCATATATTTTGTGTTATAAGTGTCTCATGTGATAACCCAGCACATATTGATCATTTTAACACCTTTCACAGCAAATTTGACAAAATGCAATGAAGGCACCAATGTGAGATTTCTAAAGAAGGTTAAGAATCTGAAATGCCTTCTAAAATCAGAGAGGGACAAGGTGTGGAGAATGCTTTCAGAAATCTTAAAAAAGCAACACTCCAGTGCAGAAACTACAGAACCCGAACCACCAACGAAGAAAATCAACCTTCTGCTGGTGGCATCTCACTCAAATAATGAAAATGAACATGTGTTGGGTCACACTACTTTGAATTGTTATCAAGCAGAACTAGTCATCAGCATGGAGGCATGTCCCCTGGAATGGTGATTGAAGCATGAAGAGACATATGAGTCTAGTGCACTTGGTACATAAATATCTTGCAATGCCAGCTACAAAAGTGCCATGCAAATGCCTATTCTCACTTTCTGGTGACATTGTAAATAAGAAGATGGCAGCATTAGCTCATGTAAATGTAAACAAACTTGTTTGTTTTAGTGATTAACTGAACAAGAAGTAGGACAGAGTGGACTTGTAGGCTTTTAAGTTTTACATTGTTTTGTTTTTCAATGCAGTTATGTAACAAAAAAAATATTACGTTTGTAAGTAGCACTTTCACGACAAAGAGATTGCACTATGGAACTTCTCTGAGGTGAACTGAAAAATACTATTTCTTTCATTTATAATTTTTTACAGAGCAAATATTTGTAATAAAACATACTGTAAACTTTTATACAATATATATGAAATACAATATATATGAAAATGTAGAAAAGCATACAAATTATTTAATACATTTCAATTGGCATTCCATTAACAGTATGATTAAAACTGCAATTAATCACAATTAATTTTTTTGAATTAATCGAGTGAGTTAACTGCAATTAGTCAACAGCCTTAATATTATACGTATAGGCAGCCCTAATTATATATACACTTTATACAAAAATGCTCCACTATAATATAATATTATATATATATATATAAAATATTATATTATATTATATTATATTATAGTGGAGCATTTTTGTAAAAGTACAAAGTTATTAAAATGTTTCCACAGTAGTATTCGAATAAAGAAGGTGCATACAGTGTCATTACCAACATTTCGTAACTCAGATGGTAGCATCACAATTGCTACTAATGCTCCTATTCATGTATGTGTATGTTTCTGCCAGATTATAATGGCTTCCACATTTAATTCCTGTATTCACACTCTTTACTACTGATGAGTAATTAAACACTAAACTCTTTGGGATATCCATTTACATGAAATGGACCCTAGAGGTGCAAGTTTTTGCTGTTAAAGATCAATTGAAAAAACAGAACATATGTAAGATTTTTGTCTTGGATGATTTTACTGCTTATGTTCTAGCTGCTTTTTTTCTTCACTAACGTATCTTTAAATTAATGCTGTCCTAAATATATCACTCTTTTAGAACTGAAATTTCAGATCTTTGCTTTTATCCAGAGTGATATATGTTTAACTTCAGAATTATATGAGAGGCTACATATAATTACCACCTTTGAAAATTTACTTCATTTTTCTAATGTTCCTGTATGGACAGCTTTCTTGGTGATGAAAGGATGCAGAAAACATGTACTTAACAGTTTATTTAAACTTGAACAAGCATTGTGTTTGAATAACTTGTTTCACAGCAATCATCAATTAAAAAATGAACTTAACTGGTTTACACAGTTTCAATACCATGAAATAAAATTGTGGAAACTCAGTCACTAAAAGTCTAGAACTCGATTAAAAGGAAATGCATAAAATAATGCATGCAGAAAAAGCATTTTTTGTGAACTCTATGATTCTATTGTGTATATTTAATTGCACAAATTAATTCAGAATAAATTAAATCTTCTTACAAGCAACAGCGAATCTTAAAACATAACAAATGAAAGTCATGCCAATAGTAAGAAACTCACTGTCTGCATTATGGCATATACATATTTTGACTAAAATTTTTCAGGTGATGGTGTTCGTGGTCTTCGAAGAGGAAGAAGAAGCTGTAAATGTAGTGCTCAGAATCCAGTTTCCACAACCTCAATGTGACTTTGAGGTCTGGAATGATGGGGCGAGCGGGAAACAGTAAAAACTTATTTAAAAGTACCCAATCCCTTGGGAGTTGGGAGGAGGACTGCAGGGAGAGGGCAAGCACCAACTGAGCTGGTGAGCAGGCACCCTCAGCTTGACATTCCTTGGAGGTACCAGTTATCTGGTAAACTGGAACCAGAAATGGACACAAGGGGAAGGAATCCCCTAAAGAAAATTGGAAAATGGGAATAGGGCTTTTGATGTCTGGTAAAGTGAGGAGGAGACAACCCCATTCTTCAGCCTCTCAACCCTCTGACCAAGGGGAGAGCAGTACGGTTGCAGTAATAGCCGGGACCAGCTCTGGATGGATGGGGGTCTGATAGCAGTGGAAGGAATTCTGACATACATTGTCCAAATTATTACTGCTTAATTCCCAGATGAGTTAAATAATAATACTGCAGTCTAGTTAAACCATATATTTTTGGATCTTGTTTTTCTGAAACAAAGACCCCCCCCTTCTCAGGACTGTAGCAAACTGATTGTTCTGCAGGGAATTGTACGCTGAATTCTACCTCATGGCAGATAAGGAGGCCCAAAGTTGGTGATTTGTGGCAGGGGATGAATTTGAATATAAAAAGAGGGAGAAGTACTTCCTGAATTATTTGATTTGTGATTAATTAATAGATCCATATGTAGTATAGATCTCCAAAATAATGATAATACTACCTAGAGGAACAAAAAAGTGGCCATGAACACTTTAAAAGTCAGATAAATTACATGCTCATCTGTAACTTTTTTCTAAATATCAGAAGGAAGCCAATTGAAAGAATCATTACTTTTCATGCTGAAAATTTCTTTATATTTTTTCCTCCAAGGAGATTATTTATTATGGATAGTATATAGTCATCCTATATAGTTCCAGCTAATAAGTTGTCTTGGGCTTTATGCAGGCAACACTGGCAAGTTTTATCCCCCGAGACATCCTGTGTTATAGGAAAAAAAAATATTTCTAAGGGCCTTATCCTGCCAATAATCTAGGTATGAAATTCCTATCATTACAAGGGGCTGATTTTTTTAGTGCACATGATTTTCAGTTTCAAATAATATGACTTCACAACCAATGAGTTTTCTGTCCTCCATTCTGAATTTGCATTCTCTCTCTCATTGTGAAGTGTTGAGAAATGTTTGGATAAGCAAATTGTTTGACTGATATCCTTTCAAATTTCTTATGCTCATTTTGACAGCATTCACAATAAAACAAAAGGATGTTCTCTAATACGCTGAGCAGTCCAGGAGAGGTGACGTCCATTTGAGTATGTGTATAAATGGTTCTATGGGTTTTCTCTATTGAAATTCATAGTTAAGGCGTCAGAACAGCAGTTTTCCATGTTTGTCTAGCCTGACAGTGGTAACCTAGAAGCAGTTTATAAATTTTAAGCAAATTTAGAATCTTTAAGGTCTCACCTTCTGTAATACAAGTTCTGCATGTACTATAATCTCTGGCCTTTGTTTTGGTCAGCACAATACTTGACAGAAGAAAATAACTATGTGTAAATGCAGTTAAAGTCTCATGTATTTTAAAGCTATTTGTGAATACACTGAAGTTATTCCACACTCTACCCTGCCCACCCTCCCCCCGACCCTGGCAGCTCTTCTTGCTTCTTTTCCTTTTAAAAGTGCCTTTGCTCTTAATGTGTGTTTGTCTCCCTTTGGTTGTGACATTCCTTCTAACTATAAGTTTCCCTTAATTGGCAGGTTTGCATTTGAGTTTCCTATGTTGAATGACCCCTTGTTTCTCATTCTGCAGTGTCAGGAAGCAGAAATGTCATTGCTGATTAGGGGCCTGAACCCTCTGCTCCTCCTTCTCATACAGTAGGCAATCTTGTTCTGTACATACTCTAGCTGCAGGGTCAGCCTTAAGGGAACTCTAAACAAGTGTCCACATGGGACACCAAAGTGGAAGGGGCACTGATAGGGGCAAGTGTTCTTTGAGCTCATTTGTATCCCACCAAAAGTCACTTCTGTCCCTTTAAATGTAAAATGTCCACTGGCATTGCCCATGTGTCTACATTTTAACCACATGGAAACAGTTCTGTGCCTCTGGCTTACTGCACTTGTACATCAGTGATGATAATATCGTCTCTGCTTAACAATGTGACACTGAGATGTACTTCTAATAGTATCTTTTCTCTGAATGGAAATACTAAAGCTTTCATTTTGAGTTTTGAAAATCTCTGCTACACCAACTCTGACCCCATTCAGGGCCTATTATCTAGTCTTGCTTGGGGCACCAGAAGCTCTAAAAATTATTCTGTGTAGTTGTGGATGAAAATTTCTCTGTGGCACGTACAGATCACATCCTATCACAATCCTGTGGAAACCTCTGCTTCTTCCACTTTCATTCCTCAGCTAAGGAAGTATAACAATAAGCCAAGGGATGCGGGGAGAAGGGGGGAGTTTACAGAAAAGAAGAATAGCAGATAAGTCCTCCAAGTGACAGTTTACATAAAATTCAAACTCCTCCCCAAACCAAAGACTAGTGCAAAATGGCCAGAAACTAAATAAAGAAAAAACTGCCATCCTGCAATTTTCACAGCCCAAAAGAACTCTATCGTCAGAACAAAAATATATTCTCAGCAAAGTCAGACTTGAGGTACACAATTTTTTTAGAGACTGTGGAATATAGATTTAGTGTCGATTCTAATTATCTACATTTCAACAAAAAAAAAAATACATGCTATATAAAAACACTTTTTTTAAAAAAAAGCCAAAGTTCCACTTGCATGTTTTATTATAGCCCTTTGTGTCCTTATGTATATTTATATTGTTCTACAAATCTGATGCTGATTTTGAGAACATATAATTCATTTAATTTAGATATCAGGTGTCTGGCCTTGGACAGGACAAAGAATTAGCCGATAGTGAGAAAGTTTCTAAGCATGCCTTCAGGTCACCAGTCATACTTAGTGCTTTTTTATGCTGGAGTATTCTAAAGAACTAATAAAAATTACATGTTTTAGTGATCTAAAAAGCCTTTTCACTTTCTTTGGTGGGAAGATAAAAGAGATCAAGAGCAAAGTGAAAGGATTATCTATAGTTTATGCTATTTTAGCCAATATAAACGTAAACAGTTAATGGGTACAAACACTCTTAGTAAAAGTCAACAGAACTCTATCTCAGTTTCATGAACCAATCACAGCTTTTGGAGGACACATAAAACTGAAGCCTTCCTGACAACTTGTCATTAAAGATCCCATGGCACTTTTCACAAGAGCAGGGCTATTAACCCTAGTATTCTGGCCAAATTCCAAATTACTTTCCGGCTACCTAATTCCCAAATGGAGAAATTATTCTCCATTTCCCTCACAGTCCTGTTGCATAGTGTTTCTGGCACAGAACTGCTTGTACCCAAGAGATGGCAACATTTCAATAGAGATTAAAGGATCTCCTTATATAGGAAGGTGATTTGGGTTTAATGAAATGGTCCGTTGGAATAAATGCTAAAATAATGCAAAAACTATAACTATAAACTATTATGTGACAAAAGACAGTAGTTTCCAAATCAAAAGATTTCAGTTATTTGCAGCCTGCTTTTCATATTAATTTTGTTGCCATTTGGGATAAGTGGGCCTTTCAAACAAGGTTGCGATACTTACTACCAAAATTCATCACTGGTGGATAAGAAATTACATTAGTTAGGCAATTATCAATCATTCCCAATTGTATGCAAAAATGCCTGTTTTAGGTACTTAAATTACCAATGGAATAATTTTATGAAGAAAAGCATTAATATACATTTCATTATGCAGTTTTATACTGAAAGAAATAGTAGATTTTCAAAAATATTGTTTTTGCCACTGAAGAATGGAGTTCAAAGTCTATTGCATGTCACAACTGAAAGTATATTGATGACCTATTGGTATTTAACAATTTTCTTTTCATCCTGGATCACCTTTGCAGAAACAGGAAGAAGAATAGCATCTGTCTGAACATGATTTGTTTGTCCATTAAACTCAGCCTGGTCATGTCCCAGAGTACAATATCCTACATCTAATCAGTGGCTTGCTCTAGGTCAGGCAGATCTTGCTCTTGTAATATTCAATGTGGCTGATCGTCTCTGCTTAAAAGAGGTTTAGTACTGCCCTAACAAGTAGCATTAGGGCTGGTCTACACTAGAGGGAGGGGTCGACCGAAGATACGAAACTTCAGCTACGTGAATAACGTAGCTGAAGTTGGCGCATCTTCGGCCGACTTACCTGTCATCCTCACAGCAGCAGCGGTCAGCAGTGGGCTCCCCTGTTGATTCCAGCTTGTGCCTCTCAGTGAGCTGGAGTTTTGGAGTCAACGGGAGTGCCTCTGGCAATCGATTTATCGCGTCTTAATGAGACATGATAAATCGATCGCCAAAAGATCAATCACTACCTGCCAATCTGGTGGGTAGTGAAGACATACCCTTAGAAACCAAGCTCTGTTACTGGCAGTTCCAAGTGCTGAAGCTCTCTGCCTGTCTTAAGCCCAAACTATTAGCTTGGCTACACTTGAAATTTCAAAGCACTGCCGCGGGAATGCTCCCGCGGCAGCGCTTTGAAGTGCAAGTGTGGCCATGCCCAAGCACTGGGAGAGAGCTTTCCCAGCGCTCCTGATAATCCACCTCCACAAAGAGATTAGCTCCGAGTGCTCGGAGCCTGTCCACACTAGCGCTTTAAAGCACTCAGACTTGCTGCACTCAGGGGGATGATTTTTCACAGCCCTGAGCCAGCAAGTTAGAGTGCTATAAAGCGCCAGCGTAGCCAAGCCCTCACTAAAGGTAAAGTGAGGGCTGGGCCTTGAGGGAAGGGGCAGAGTTGGGGTGGGGCCTAAGAAGGAGCAGGGGTGGAGCACTGGGAAAAATAAAAGTCAGCACCTATACTGTGTATAGTACATTTTTAAAAGGATGATGAAAATTTGGAGATGGTGCAGAAAAAGAGCCACAAAAATGATCTGATGCCTTCAAGAGATCAAACTTTTAGCTTATCAGAAAGAAGATTGACCAGTGACTTGATTAAAGTGTATAAATATCTTCACAGAGGGAAAATACAGAGAACTAAAATACAGAGAGGGAAAATACAGAGAGGGAAAATACAGAGAGGGAAAATACAGAGAACTAAAATACAGAGAACTAATGGAGTCTTTAATTTAGCAGAGAAAGGCATAAAGGACAAATGATTATGAATGAAAACCAGATAAATTTAAATGAGAAATAAGGCACAATATGTTTTTTTTAAAAAAAATAAGTGAGGCTAATTACTTATTGGAACAAACTGCCAAATGAAATGGTGGATTCTTCATCCCTTGATATTTTCAAGTCAAGACTGGATGCTTTTCTGGAAGATATGCTTTAGTCATAGGTAAGTTAGTGGGCTCAGAGGAGGGCGACTGGGTGAAATTAATTCTATAGGATATGTTATAGAAAATGTCAGACTAAATGAGCTAATGGTCCTTTCAGGCATTAAAAATCAATTAGTTTAGTAGCAGATTTCTATTTAATGTCCCTAGCAATCTCCACCTTGTATATGCCATCTTCAAATCTTACCTGAAGTTTCTCTGGAGAAATCATTCAGGGAGATACCAAAATATGAGATTTAAAAACATCAGGGACTAGAAAGCAGGTGTTTTTAAATGAAATCTCATTGATGAAATTTCAAAAAAGGGTCTGGATGGACAAAGTAATTGGAATATGGCAATATGGAATATGAAAAAGGACAAGTGTAGTCTGGGAGAGAGAAAGAATGGATAGGAAAGATGAAAGAGAAAGATCTTTAAGAATAGCATCCAAACTTTTGGGGATTTTTCTGAAGTAAACCTCTGGCCCCTTTAAATTTTACCCATCAGTACTTTGAACTGGTGATAAAGAATCAGACCATATGATTTAAATAACGCAGAGCTTTTAAAAAGTAATTTATGCTAATTATGTTTGTGGACTAATTTTTGTTGCATGTCTACATACACACCATCTGTTTATCATTTGGAATGTGTTAGCAAGATATGAAAGCTCATTGTATAGTTTCCCACAGCATGTTATAGTTCAGTGCAGTTAAGTACAATAGAAAAAAAACAATTTGATCCCTCATTAGAACGTTATATTGCCCCCCAAAATTTGCTTTACGTGTAAGATACTATAAGAGAGCTCATAAAAATTTTACCCACAAAAAAAACCACATAATTAAATATGATCCAATACATACACTGCTACCTAAGGCTCCTTGGAATAATTCTGTTAGTCTGTAGATAGGATCTTTATAAATCCATCTCTGGCATTTCTCCAGCAGTGTCATAAAACTCCAGGAATCTCCCCTTTTCTGCATTTCCTTTAAGTGTTTCTTGTCATTTAAATGTTGGTCTTAAATCCTTCCAGGTACTATCAATAATTCACACAATAAGAAGTCAGGTGAATATTCCCACTTGATGAATCTTTGTGAATTAGGTCGCTGTTTGTCTTATTGATAGTCTCTAGGACCGAGGGAAATGTAGACAACTTAAGTTCTAGAAACCTGATCATTTCTCAATTTTCACTCAGTACACTGAGATATTGGCACAGTGTTGACCATCTATTATATTTATTATACTATGTATACTATTATCAGGTATTTATTTACCTTTCACCTTGATTTTTTCTTTATCTTTCCTCCAAATCTTAATTTCCCATTAGTAAGGCTGACACCAAAATTCTCTCACACATTTTGTTTGACTTTCATAACCTTAACTGCCCCCTTCTTGGTATGTAAACAGTTTTGTAGTCATGATTCTGGAAATTAATATAAATAATTTAAAATTTACAAGAAAATAAATTTATATTTGTAGCAATTGAGCTCTGATTTTCTGGGATCCCTAATTCTTATCACCTTAGCAACACGACCCAATAAGCTGCATCTTTTTCCAGATGGTTGCAGGGGATCTTTTTGAACTCTTAATATTAAATCATAAATTTCAATAGATACTTTGGATATGTAGTAGTGCTCCAAGGGCCTGATATAAAGCCCACTTTACAAACTTTAAGAATTGTTTCATCCATCACTGAAATGATATCACTTGTGGGGTGTAATGGAGATGTACAATTTAACTGCAGACAGGATCATCACACACAGTATTACACCTTTGTGATGGGGTATACAAAAATCACACTGGAGAGCAAGAAGTTAAGCAACTGCTCTGGGCCCAGGCAGCCACACCCAGACACACCTGCACAGCTGGCACAAACTGAAAGCAGAGCTTTGAAAATGGGAGTAGAGCAGTTCAGAGGCAGGCAGTGGAAGAGAACAGAGTGTTGCTCTGAGGGGAAAGTACTGCCCAGGAACTCATTGCTTGGGACCTGACAAAACAAACCTGTGCAAACCCAGAAAGGAGAATCAGGGGACAGAGTATATGAGTTAAAGACTTGATTAGAGTGATCTACTCCAGGAAGCTGGAGGAGACTGAGGTAGAATGTGGTCTCTGGGGGCAGCAGCTTAGCACCTTGTTAGGTGTTGATTGTAGCTGCCCACTATTAGACCCTGGACCAGAGTCCCGTGGAGAAGGGTGGCCCAGGAATCCTTACCTGCTCTGAGAAGACAATGCAACAAGAACTTTCACCTCCAGTGAGAGGCCAGCAAGAAAAGACTGTCTAAAAGGGCTCAGCTCTCAAAACCCCTGTGTTAAAAAGGAGGAATGGAAACCCTTGGGGTAGAGTCGCTGACAGAGAGGACTGTTCTTCATAAGGAGACATCCTGCCAACCCCCTCCTGACCACTGTGTAGTGCACCCTCCACAAACTTATTAAAACTGAAGGGGGAATTAAGCAGGTAAAATATAATTAACCAGACTAGAATTGGCCAAGGACACCAGGAATAATACTTGAGCTAACTGATTAATGGTAGTGAAGGGAGAGGGAGAAATAAGTGTTTTTGTTCCTTGAGTGACTTGGGAGACAAAATTTAAAGTCTGAATATTGAATACTTATATTGTATACTTTGCACAGTTGGCAGACTGCCATAATTTGTTCACCTGTGAGATCTGCAGAATATTTTAATGTACAGAATGAATTAAGAAATGCTGTGAATGGTTTTGTGGATGCTTCATAAAGCCAAATTTCATTGAATTTTGTATTTAAGCTTGTATTATTCAACCTGATCTAGCTAACACCTCTAATTTTCTCAAGAGTGCCTCAAGATCTCTAATTGCCAGAACTGGTCAGGACCTCGCTTGGGAGACTTTTGTGAGAAATGGGCACGGAGAAGGCTGTTCGTGGCAGACAAGGCCAAGGCAGCGCAAACAATATAAAATGCATTGAAAATGATAAAAAAAGGGAAGGCAACCTAATATAAGTGAAAATAATGGTTGTAAAATAAAAGAGATCATGGAAGAAGAGAAATGAAACACAGAAGGGAAAATATGGGTCCTTTATGCAAAGCTAAGAAAACTGGCATGATGTAGGAAATATCAGGGATGAAAGAAACAGAACTACACAGGTCAAAGAGCAGTAGCATAACTACTCCACTGTTGCTGATACAGCCTCTGGGCTTCATCTCCTAGGAGAGTTTGCACGTCAGACCCAGAGGTCAACTCAAACCTTTGCTCTGGCCTGCCCCAACCGTCCTTCTTCCATATTGCTATAAAAAAAATAGTTGAGTACTCTTCTGTGGCGTACCAGGGAGTTCTCATGCTTTGTCTTGCCCATACAAACAGCAGAACCTCGGAAGTTCTGCTTCATAGAGGGCCTATTCCTGTTGTGGGAGGCCATGAGGAAAGCAGCACGATGAGTGGAAATTATACAACATAGGCAAGACTGTTAATTAGTTCTGTGTTTATACTGTCTAGAAGTATAAAATGTCAATAGGGCATCCTGAATTCTTATTGTAAATTCCAGTGGCACCCACTATATGCTGGGAACTGCTCAATCATATAAGTAGACAAGGGTCAGGAAGAGAGGTACAATTAAAAATATAAACATACATATAAATTACATATTAAAGAATAAACACCAACTGCAACTAATGGTCCCTCTCTGCCTTATTAGTTTGCTAATTTGTACACATCACAGAAGAAATATGTCATGAGGAGATGCCTGAAGAAGGAGAGGGTAGTGGCCTTTTGGATCAATTCAGGGAGAACAATTTTTTCTTAAGGGACAACATGGAAGAAGGTGCAAAGATGATTATAGAAGAAGCAGAAAGCTGTTAGCTGACCAAGTGGAGAGACCATGCAATAAGAGATTAATAGACAGGGGACCTGGAGGGGCAGAACTGGGAAGAGGCTTGAATTTTATAAGAAACTGGAACTTTACATTGTGGGAGCCATTAGAGGGATAGTGCTATTTTTAGATTGTTCCATTGCAAATTTAGTTTCAGACTAAGGTATTGTGACAGGATATCACAAATCCTGGTCAGTCAGAATGTAGTCTTTGCTAGTGCTGTTAAAGCTATTTGCTGTGGATGGACTCCATAGCTCATTCACAGTAATAACAGTTGATCTCCTTTTCTATATACTTCAATTGCTCAGTATATTTGGTTTGCCTCTGCATATTGTAAAGTCACAACACTGTTTTCTCCTGGGCTGCATGTTTTTAAGGAAGAGTGGGCAAACTTTCATCCATCACTGAAATGATATCACTTGTGGGGTGTAATGGAGATGTACAATTTAATGGTTCCTGGCCAATAGGCGCTGCAGGGGCAGTGCATGGCGGAGGGGCAGTGTTGGGGGAGCTTCCTGGCTCCCTGCACATGGGAGCTGGAGGGGAACATGCTGCTGCTTCTGGGAGCTGCGCAGAGTGGGGTAAGCTCCTGGCCCCGCTCTTCAGTGGGAGCTCAAGGCCGGATTAAAATGTCTGGATGGCTGGATATGGCCTCCGAGCTGTAGTTTGCCCACCTCTGGTTTAAAGCATATATAAAATCAAAGGCTCTCATACTCTGTCCCACAAACGATGACGAGTTGAGAGTGCTAATCCAGGAGCAAACAATTTTCTCTCAAATCAAAATTCCAAGGTTCCACTTCTCTTTTAAACTCCCAATCTGATTTAAACAGCTTCGCTGGCATTATTCTTTCCTGCAAACATATGCACTGAGAGCAACAAAGGCTAACCCCGCTTTCCTGCAGGGGACTGATCACATCACCTCTATAATGTTCATAGCCTCTGCCCCAGAGAGGAGCAAACTAGCAATTTCTCCTACACTCAGATCTCCTGGGCTGTTTAGAGGGGCTAACAAATATTATGTCTCTGATAATGAAGACATTACCCTGGGCACTAAGATTTTCTATATTCAAGCAGCTGACCCAATCCCAAAAGGAAAAACATGAGAGGGGAATTTCTGGGTCTGATTCTAAACTGCATTAACAACATATATAGTTTATCATTAAGCAGCTAAATATAATTCAAGACAAGGAATAATTGTGAATAATGGAAGTTTCAAATAATTTAGGGAATTTTCTGTGTAATTAATAAACAATGGAGGACATGAACCAATAATTCTATAAGTATACAGAAAAAACAAAACAACATACTGACTTTTATCTTTCTGTCTGTTTATCTGTCTCAGGGTTTTGTATAAGCCCCAAGAGGACTTCATGAAGTTTCTAGCTTTTTTCCTTCCCCTGTGCTCTCCTCACCTTGGTCTTTTACTCTTGATCGACGTGCGCTCTCCCTCATTATTACAACAGTGTGATATCTTTGAAGTGTCCCACTGACTTTCTGTGAGACTTAAGTTCCTAAGTGCCTAAATCACTTATGAAAATGAGACATGCTCTTAAGTCAGGTTAGCATTACAATGCTAAGCGGAGCAACACCTACTAAAAATCTGCACCTTAGTCTCTCTGTGCCTGAGTCCCTCATCTAAGAGTACTTCCAAGGAGTGCTGTCAGGATAAATACTGGAAGCGTGCTCAGTAATGTGGGGCCAATACCTAAGCAGACAAATTGGTGGGTTGTTAAACTTACACTAGCATTGGTTCCAACATGGAGGGGTCTATCTATTTACAGTGGGGGACTAAACAATCCAAGGGGCACTGGGCTTCTGGAAAGAGTTCTTTAGATGCCATTTCCCCTCACTCAGAAGCCCACCTATCCTGGGCTCTGTGTAGTGGGTCATCTGTTGGCCTCTGCCAGTTATTTCCTGTGAGCTCCATTGTGTCCAGAGTCCACATTAGCAATTCCAAGTTGAATTGGAGGCAGCTGGTCACAACTCTGAGTGGCAACTGTGATTTAGTCAGGTCATCCATGAACATCTCTTGGTGGGAACACTGGATACAACTCTTTTGGATAATTTACTTTACAAAAAACTGAAGTTCAACTATATTGATTTTCTTACAACTTTGCTACTTGCTACTCAGATTCATAGCTCTGCCTTGACATCTTCCTTCAGACATGTAAAATATCCTTGCTAATCTTGACTGATAGGCCCAATTACAATGGTAAGATAACTCTATTATTAAGAAGAACTCTAATATAATAAATCAAACTATAAATAACCTTAAAGGATTTTTCAACACAGAGCTGTACTTAACATACACTTTATTAAGCAGAGTTTATAAATTATACATTTTCTCTCATTCTCAACATCTCTATTCCACCTGATGAGCCCCACTTCAAACAATACTATCATGTCAGCCAAATCAAAAAACTCTCTTGGAATATATAAAAAGAGTAATAGATATTACATTCAAATTCCCTTTAGAAGTTTAAATTTTAATTACCTTCCAAATACTAAGTTATTCAATAGTTCATACACTCCCCACCATTCCAAGGTTTGCCTAGCATACTATAACTAGTTTGTTTTTATTCCAGTTTATTTCCCCGGGCAATTAAATATGCGGTTAAAATTGCTCATCCTTTTTCAAGAGTAATTTGTATTTTTAAAAGTGTATGTCCTTTCTTCTGATTAAAAATGAACTTTAACTAAAGCCTCAAATGTCATCCCCTCATCCATGAATGTCAAAGGGAAGAGAGATTTCAGTTTTGAATCCCTGGATCTGAATTACCTATGTGGTTTTGGCTCCTATTCCTTCTCCTAGGTCCCATCTATCTCGGTTTTTATATCTGCCCCATTGCCATGGCATGAGAGCATCTTATGTATTTATTAAAGTGAACACAAAAAGTGCTGTTTCTCCCTTTCTATCCCTCAGCCAACAGAATTGGTTGGTTTGGTTTGGGGCTTTGGTAAAGCCCAAAACCAAAAGAGAGAGAAGTGGGACTCAGTTTTTTCTAACGGCACTGAGATTCATGGCCATTCTAATCTACTCCAGATGAGCCAACTGACAAGAAAACTTTGGCTGCTGTGTAAATGCTTATGATCAGGCAAGGAAAAGCAGTCTGTCAGGGAACTTGGATCCTGTGGAATTTAATGCAATATTCAGTGGAGAATAACTTGTTGAGGTGTTCCCAGGAGGCTTCTTTATTCAGCTGGTGAGTTGCTGTGTACTTTACTAGTGGGAGCGTTTTTTAAGTTTGTCAGTATCATGTCTGATTATGGTTTCTTAGCAAAGAATCGAGTCCAAAATGTCAAAAAGAAATCTTACAAAATTTTCACCATGCAAGATGAAAATATTTTTGCGGAATCAACTGATCACATTATTTTTGGTCAAAATTTTGACACTGAACTCTAGCCTAGAGTGACACTGAACTCTAGCCTAAGTATAAATCTGAACATTGCTTTCTTGTCCTTCTCTGTTATTAGTGTCCCCTTTACAGAAACACTGTTTGTTTCAGTGTTACAGATCCTATCTGTTCATACACTTTACAATATAGTGGTTATACATGCCAATGGAAGTTGAAGAACGGACTCTGCTAATTATCAGAAGTCTGATGTTAAGTACACGACATGAAAAATAAGATTAAGGTGGGCAAACCTCCAACAGTAGACATTTACTTATTTGGTAGCAATGAAAGGGTTTTAAGATGCAGAAGAGCTGTTCCAGCATGGTTCAGTGGGCATAACAAAGAACGATAAGTTTCCTCCATACAATTGCACATGGTGCTATTCAAAAATTGCTACTTTCTGATCTGGAGCATGGTAAATTATAGTGTAAGTACAATGCTCTCTAGTACAGAACCTGTATATTTTGCTGGATATGAGGGAGAATGATGTGGTTTTGCAGAGTGGTTAAAGTGGATGAAAAGTCATTGTGTGACAAGAGATGTCTGTTGGAAAGCAAGTTTCTAAAAGTAGTTAAAACCAAAGGTAGCTTTGACATTTTTTAAGTCTGAGGACATTGGCTGTATTTGTGTTGTGAGTACAATTCAATGGGCCATAGATAGACCAGAAAATTAAATGAAATATTCTCTAGAGTGAATAATTAAACAGTTTTGAGTACCAGCATAAAATAGCATAACGAAAAAAACGTTTTTAAACATTAATAATAGTTTGTTTATTATTGGGAAAGTATTCTTGTCAACTCTTACTTACTATGAACAAGTTTTTATATCCCCAGTTAGAGAACCCTATGACAGGGACTTGTCACTTGTTGTTAAATGGATTCTTAGCAGTTTAAGAAGCCTACAAATTATCCAGTCCAAACTAACTAAGGAATAACAGTCAGCTGGATGAGGCTGTTGAACCAGAGCATAAAGGAGAATATAGTGAACACAGAGCAGATAGAACCATTATCACTGCTTTCTTTTTGTTAACCACAACTATTTTTCTCACAACATACATGGATTGTGTTGACTTCAAATTACATTCCAACTTTTGCAAGTACACAAATTATCTATAGAGAATGCAGATTTAGATTTTTTTTAAAATTGACTGATAATATTGATGCTTAATTTAAGATTTTGCCCAATTTTTACTAATTTAAATGTTTGTTTAATCATTTTCCCCACAATTTTTATCTATTTAAATTTTCAGAATTATGGGAAAGTCTGACAGTAAAGGGAGTCACCTAATAATTGTTTAATGAGAGTAGACACACAGACAAAAAGTTAAAGCTTTATAACCATTAAAAGAGAAATTGTATATTTTCACATGTGGTATGGACAAAGTAAATATGCTTAAATCAAACTAACAAGTTCTCAAGCAGCATTTTTCTTAGGGCACAGCTACACTAGAGAGTTTACAGTGGCACAGCTGCATCGAGGCTGCACCTGTAAGCTCTCTGAGATAGCCACTCTAAGCCGATGGGAAAGAGCTCCACACCAGCACTTATGTGGGTGTAACTTGCATTGTTTCGGGTGGGTGATTTATTCAAACCCCTGAGCGACATAAAGTATGCTGACGTAGGTTGTAGTGGAGACATAGCCTATCTACAAATTTCATTTATCATCAGTGGAAATATTTTTCATCAGTCTGTGTGTGTATGGTGAAACTAATGTTTACTGACATTTACTTATTAAAATTGAATCTTTCCAGGGCTAATTATCCAGTTAAATAATCTACCATAATATGTTTCTGTGCAAACAAGATATAAAAAAAAAGACACTTGTATTTTTCCTGGAGTGAAGGAACCCAATTCTTAACTAGAAACACCTTTTTAACTCAACAAAGAATCCATTCCACAAAAGAACAATTTTTTTTTAAAAAAAAGTCTGATTTTCTTGTTGTAATAAAGGCTTTATTTGTAATGCAGAAGGGTTACAATTCTATAGATGGCACTTATATGGGCCCATTACCATAGTGCTTGAGCATCTAACAGTCTCTAATGTATTTCTCTTTGAAGCAGGGACGTAGTTATCCCATCCTATAGATGGGAAACTGAGCTAGGAAAGATCGAGTAACTTACTTAAAGTCACACAAGGAGTCAGGGAATGAGCAGGGAACTGAACCTAGTCTCCCACCACCCAAGCTAGTCCCCTAACTATTGGACCACCCTTCCTCTGATCTTTGCATACCAATTAGCCTGTTATGAATATGATTAAATTTTGGTCACTAATGTATGGAAAGGATAGAGAGAAATTGGAAAGGATCCAGAGGTGAGAACAAAGATAATCAAAGGGATGGAAGACAAACCATATGAGTAAAGGCTGAAGGAACTGGATATGTTTAGTTTGGGGAAAAAAGGAGATTAAGTGGGGGATATGAGAGTGGTCTTCAATACTTGAAAGGCTGCCGTAAAAAAAGATGGAGAACAGTTGTTCTCTTTTGCCATAGGGGACAGGACAAGAGACAATGAGTTCAAACTACAGTATATCAGATTTAGGTTAAATCTCTGGAAAAGCTTCCTAACTGTAAGAACGATGGGACAGACCACCTCAGCAGGTTGTGGAAGCTTCTTCACTGGAGGTTTTCCAAAGGAGGCTGGAGCCATCTGTCTTGGATGGTTTAGCCACAACAAATCCTACATCTTGGCAGGGGGTTAGATTAGATGCTCCAGTGGGTCCCTTCTAACCCTATGATTCTATGAAGACGGAAGTGCTGATAAAAGGAAACACCCAAATACCCATTCTAAGATTGCTATAGCATGACTGTGGTTTAAAAGTACTGTTGAAAAATTATGTTTCACCCTTAATCTGGGGATGAAAAACAGTACTGTCTAGTCTCTCTGATTACATCCTGTTAAAGGCAGCTGTATGATACCCAACATTAGATGCTCTTCAGCATATAAACAGGGGTCAGCAACCTTTCAAAAGTGATGTGCCAAGTCTTCATGTATTTGTTCTAATTTAAAGGTTCCGTGTGCCAGTAATACATTTTTATGTTTTTAGAAGGTCTCTTTCTATAAGTCTATAATATATAAATAAACTATTGTTGTACGTAAAATAAATAAGGTGTTTTAAATGTTTAAGAAGCTTCACTTAAAATTAAATTAAAATGCAGAGCCCCTTGGACTGGTGGCCAGGACCTGGCCAGTGTGAGTGCCACTGAAAATCAGCTGGCTTGCCGTCTTTGGCACCCATGCCATAGGTTGCCTACCTCTGCTATAGAAATTGCTCAGGATTCAAAGTATCAATCATATATTCCTACCATGAATGTCCCACTATCTAGAAAGCATGCACAGTTTTACATTGGTAACACAAGTTAATTGAATTCTTGTGACAAGAAGTGGTATGATGCTTCTGGGGGAAGGATTCAAATAGGCCTATACAACTGATATGGGATACTGAGACATTTTCATCCTTACCAGACTAGCTTTACTTTGATTCTTCAGTGCTGTCAGCTT
This sequence comes from Dermatemys mawii, assembly GCA_007922305.1. NCBI lineage: Eukaryota > Metazoa > Chordata > Testudines > Dermatemydidae > Dermatemys > Dermatemys mawii. Next base: position 76,038,375 of record ML677334.1, on the reverse strand, counting down.
CCCCTGCAGTGTAACCTCTTTTTACGTATGGCTCCTCCTCCTCCATGTAGGACTCACCCATCACGCACCATCCCTCCTTTGGCCACCTCAGGAGAGGTAGGATTCATACCGTGGTGCACAATTTATGAATATCAGAGATACAGAGAGATGGATAAATTGACATGATTCAGTGGATAGCAAGACCCCCCTCATAGGCATGAGGCAAGCAAGCAATTTGGGGAAGCTTTGCCAAGACGAGAGGACTGGGAAAATGCAGGAGGCTGGGCAACCTTCTCAGGAGACAGGTTATCCAAGAACGAAGCATGGCAGGGAAAGATTTGAAGAATGATTGTAGCCCTCTACCCTGCTCCTCATGCTTGTTGTACATGCTGGTAATCGGAGCTTGGTCCACGCTCATCCTTTCTAGGGCTCCTACTCAGCCTATCACAGTTATGGGGGAAGCTGTGCTTTAGTCTCTCTGGAGTGCTCCCCTCAGGCCTGGCTTCCTGCATCTCACTCTGGTGGAACCATGTGGTCCAACCATTCTGAGACCAGATCCCTTAGATGCAGGCCTCTGTTTACGAATCATGTTAATTCAGCAAGCCCAGCTGTTTTTGGTACCTTAAGTCCTTCGTCTCCAGGGATCTGTGACAGCAGCTGTATAAAGTGACTCAAAAACAGCATCTCTAAATGAAACTAGCATTTAATTCCTAAAGGGAATGCAGCATTTAGGAAAAAGGGTTAACACAATAAAGAGTCTGATACATATACGTCCTCTTATCTACGCCTTGATCTTTCCTTGCAAAGATTTCTATGGTTCCCCAGCCCAGCTTATTCCCATCTCTGGCTAGAAGCAGACTGTCCTGCTTGCAGCGATTTCTCTCTCTGTCTTTTCTTCCAAACCTGTTAGCGCTGTCTCCCCAGGCAGCCCTCTGACCGCTCATTCATTCCCCACTCTCTTCTATGCCCAGGGTTCCTTTCATGCTAGGTTTTGGTTGGTAACAATATATCTCACCAGACTAGTTGGAGCCAGATCAGGGGTATCCCCAATAAATAGCTTCTACCATGTTTCTCCAAAACCCCTTATCATTCCTTATGCTGGTATTGGTATGGGTTTATGTCCCCCTTGTAGTCTGCTTGGGGAGCCACAATCAGTGAACTGGCAAGTAAACAAAACCAGCGGGGCACCCTAATGATGCTTACCCTGCGGTGCCATGTGCCTCACTGTGGGCGGAGGAAGCCATGCCCCCACATCCCTACTGGGCATGCTCCAGGTGTAGCACCAGTATAAGAGGGAGCAACCCAGCTCAGTCTGGGCTAGCCACCAGAGAGGAAGGAAGCTCCTTGAAAACTCCTGCCCAGGAACCACTGAAGCCCCAGACTGTGACAGCCAGAGGCACTGAGACCCAAACAGACACCCAACTATCTGTGGACCCCCCAGGGAGGTGTGAGCTATAGGGAGTTGCACCAGCTGAGGAACATGGAGACCCCAAAGATGCATGGGCTGCTACCACAAGTATCATGTAGGAAGTAGCCTGAGGGGAAGAGACTAGCTATTGTCCTGATGATGGTCAGCATGTTACGAACCCCACTGACCCAGTGATGGATACCACTGATAGGGCCTTGAGCTAGGATCCTGTGGAGCAGGAAGGCGGTGGTGCCCCTACCCTGGCTGCCACCCTCCTTCCCCGGGTGGTGACTCTCACACCCCAACTGGTCAGTAGACCATACAGCTCCACCTCAGGGGACTACTGTATTGAATCTGGCAACTAGGCCATGCTGTCCTACAAATCTAGGGTGTCTCTAAGAACTCTGGATGCTAGGCCTCACTGTCTCATGGAGAAGGGCTACCCCACTGATGGAGGTCATGAGACCCTACCACACTGTGGATCAGGGTGATTAGATAGACTCTACATAGAAGCCCTTGGAGAGGAAGGTGATCAGGAACAGTCAACATGGATTCACCAAACGCAAGTCATGCCTGACCAACCTGATTGCCTTCTATGAGGAGATAACATTAGCAAAGCTTTTGATATGGTCTCCCGCAACATTCTTGCCAACAATTAAAAAAACACATGGATTGACTCAGAGGTTAAGGTCAGAAGGGAAGCATTATGATAATCTAGTCTGACCTCCTGCACAATGCAGGCCACAGAATTTCACCCACCGAATCCTGCAATATACCTCTCACCTATATCCAAGCTATTGAAGCCCTCAAATCTTGATTTAAGGACTTCAAGGTACAGAGAATCCTCCAGCAAATGACCCATGCCACCTGCTGCAGAAGGTGGCAAATGGATGAATGGAATATCAGGTGGATAAAAATCTGGCTAGATTGTCAGGTCAATGGGTAGTAATCAATGGCTCAATGCCTAGTTGGCAGCCAGTATCAAGTGGAGTGCCCCAGGAGTCGGTTCTGGGGCCGGTTTTGTGCAACATCTTTATTAATGATCTGGTTAATGGGATGGATTGCATCCTCACAAAGTTCACAGGTGACATTAAAATGGGAGGAGAGGTATGCTGGAGGGTAGGGATAGGGTCCAGAGTGACCTAGGCAAATTGGAGAATTGGGCCAAAAGAAATCTGATGAGATTCAACGAGGTCAAGTGCAGAGTCCTGCACTTTGGATGGAAGAATCCTATGCACCGCTACAGGCTGGGAACTGAATAGCTAAGTAGAAGTTCTGCAGAAAAGAACCTGGGGATTACAGTGGATGAGAAGCTGGATGAGTCAGCAGTGTGCCCTTGTTGCCAAGAAGGCTAACAGCATATTGGGCTGCATTAGTAGGAGGATTGCCAGCAGATTGAGGGAAATGATTATTCCCTTCTATTCAGCTCTGTCAGGTCACATCTAGAATATTGCATCCAGTTTCTCCCCCACCCCCACTACAGAAACACTGTGGACAAATTGGAGATAGTCCAACAGTGGGCAATGAAAGTGACCAGGGGTCTGGGTCACATGATTTACGAGGAGAGGCTGAGGGAACTGGGCTTGTTTAGTTTGCAGAAGAGAAGAGTAAGGGGGGATTTGATGGCAGCCTTCAGCTACTGAAGTGGGGTTCCAAAGAGAATGGAACTCGGCTCTTCTCAGTGGTGGCAGATGACAGAACAAGGAGCAATGATTTCAAGTTGTGTTGGGGGAGTCTAAGTTGGATATTCAGATAGGAGAGTGGTGAATCACTGGAATGGATTATCTAGGGAGATGGTGGAATCTCCATCCTTAGAGGTTTTTAAGGCCCAGCTTGACAAAACCCTGGCTGGGATGATTGAGCTGGTGTTGGTCCTGCTTTAAGCAGGGAATTGGACTTGATGACCTTCTGAGGTCTCCTCCAACCCTAATCTTCTATCAGTCTATGATTCTATGACTCTGGGCATTTGGCCTTACAGCCTGGTGGATCAGGGTAACTTTATTGACTTTAGCCCTTAGGTCTCACTGCCTTAAGACAGAGGGCAGCTCAAAGGAGGGGGTGAGCTCAACCACACTGAATGGGGTCTCCCCACCCTGTCACAATTAAAAAGGTGAATGGGGTCCCTTGAGCTGCTCAGGGCCCTGTGCAGTTGTTTAGTCTGCTTATTTCTGGCACCTGCTCTGGTGACCACCATGATTCAAAGTATCAATCATATATTCCTGCCACGAATGTCCCACTATCTAGAAAGCATGCACAGTTTTACATTGGTAACACAAGTTAATTGAATTTCTGTGACAAGAAGTGGTATGATGCTCCTGGGGGAAGGATTCAAACCATGCCTATACAACTGATATGGGATACTGAGACATTTTCATCCTTACCAGACTAGCTTTACTTTGATTCTTCAGTGCTGTCAGCTTCCCCTGCAGTGTAACCTCTTTTTACGTATGGCTCCTCCTCCTCTATGTAGGACTCACCCATCACGCACCATCCCTCCTTTGGCCACTTCAGGAGAGGTAGGATTCATACCGTGGTGCACGGTATACGAATATCAGAGATATACAGAGATGGATAAAGTGACATGATTCAGTGGATAGCAAGACCCCCCTCATAGGCGTGAGGCAAGCAAGCAATTTGGGGAAGCTTTGCCAAGATGAGAGGACTGAGAAAATGCAGGAGGCTGGGCAATTTTCTCAGGAGACAGGTTATCCAAGAACAAAGTGTGGCGGGGAAAGATCTGAAGAATGATTGTAGCCCTCTACCCTGCCCCTCATGCTTGTTATACATGCTGGATAATCGGAGCTGGATAATCCAAATATCATAAGGAAGGGGAATAACATGAGTTTATTTGCTAGATCTTGTTCATTTTGTGTTGTTCTGTGTGGCTCTAATTAGGACCCAGGGAGAACAAAAAGGGAGACCCACAGTGTTTTTCAGTGACATACAGAAAGGGAAAAAGGAGGGACAGAAATTCTTGTTTCTCACCTAGAAGCTACTCAGGTCTAGAGTTTTAGAGCCCTAACAGCAGAATAAAGCCCAACTGTATTTTTCAAATATTGCAATATTTACTTACTGTACATCTCTAATTGTTCCCCATTATCAAAGGAAAATATAAAATGTGTAATAATTTTATTAAATGACATGCAATACATCTCAACAGCAAAAGATTAAAAAGCATCACATTTTCAACAATAAAGGTGGTATAAATGTATAGCAAATTCAGAAACTAACATAAAGACTGAATATTGTGTTGCTAGAGTCATTTCAGATGTGCTGAGCGGCAGCTGTTTTTTATATATATATATATGTATCTATACACACACACACATATCTATACACACACACACACACAGACAGTATGTGTGTATATATGATGGAGTCAGACCAGAAGGATATAGGAGAGTGCTGGAAGGCAGGTATATTAGTCTCAGGATGTGTAGGTCCCTGTTCTCTGGATAGCCAAACAAAGGCTACTCCAGGCCAATTAAGAACCTTCTAGAAAGGAGTAGAAACAGCTAGCCTAATTGGGACACCTGAAGCCAATCAGGGACTGGCTGAAACCAGATAAAAATCTCCCAGTTAGTCAGGTGGGCTGTGGGTGTCAGGAGCTGTGGAAGGAGGTTGTGCTGTTGGTGAGACTGAGTGGTGGACAACATACCATCCAGAAGGAAGGAGGCCCTGAGGTAAGGGTGAAGCAGAGTTTGAAGAAGCGGAGACTGCTGTGGGGAAGTAGCCCAGGGAATTGTATTGTGTTTTGTGGATAAAAGGTCAGCCATCTTAGCTGATACTATTAGGGTCCCTGGGCTGGAGCCTGGAGTAGAGGGCGGGCCCGGGCTCCCCCCTTTTCCATCTTCCATACTGGCCTGTGATGAAAGTAACTCACTAGGCGGTGACTCTTGCCAATTATACTAAGAAAGGGAGGTCACTCTGGGGCCTAGATGAGTTTCTGAGGCCCCTAAATCTGCCAGGAAGCGCAGGACCCACAAGTACAAACTTGGAGCTTTGTCACAATATACATATATACTCTAGCTTCATGAATGGTTAGGTCTCTAATTCAAGGGCATATTGACTGTACTAATAACTCTGTGCATTTAAAATATTTGCAATTAGAAATTAATTATTCTTTAGTGACAGGGATATATTTCTAGCTAACCCTGAGTAATTTATTTACCAGAGAACACATTTGGGATTTTTCCAACTGAGTTTTACACAAAAGCGAAACAACCCTGTTTAGAGCACCATCAATGTCTAGCACAGCAGTTACAGTATGTACATTACATTATTATGAAATTTATATTTAGTAGTTTATTAGATAACAGTATTTCCACTTAAAAAGATTAAGACCACTAGGCTATGTCCTTGCTATAACTTTTCCCCGAACTCCAAAAATCATAAGGAAGGAGAATAACATGTCATCATTTTACAATTCATATTACAATTTGCCTTCTGGAAGAGATCTTTTTATTTTCTTGGGGAAAAAAACATATCACGTTATTTAGCCTGCAACAGTTACATGTCTGTTCTTCCCTGTGACAGTTGCCTGCAGGGTGAAGAGCCTGAATAGACCTAGGATTGAGCACACATTACTCAAGGGAATAAAGAGAGGAGGAATGATCACAAAGAACTTAATCAAAAAATTATTAATGTGCTATTCCTCAGCAGTTGTAGAATTGTAAATGCTAATATTTAAAATTTAGAATTATAGTCAAAAAACAAACTTTACATCTAACACATATCAACAAACATAAGTCTGTGAGATGACATTACCATCAAGGCCCCTTGTACATTGTGTCACATTAGACCAAATTTATTCATCCAACCACCCATTTGCAATTTATGCAGCAGAGAGGTGGTGTATTATGAGGCAAAGTCATTCCATAAGCTGTGTAGCTTCAAAGCTGAGGCACCTAGAATGAGAGACAGTTGCCTTTCACTCATTACCCCATCCCATATCAGATTCAATTTAAAGTCTAGTCCTCATATTAAGGCTTTAATGCTCTTTGACCTGACTACTTATAGTCTATTTTCCCCCCTGCATCAAACCAAGATTGATGGAAGCAATGGAGTCCAAACTAAGTGCATTAGGAAGCTTGGACCTAGAAACCACAGCCACCTGAATTTAATACAGTAAATAAGAAATGGTTTAGAATAATAGAAATTGGAGCTGGAACAGACTCATAGCAAGAATGGAACGAAGCAGATGTAAAGAAATTTAGACTTTGGTAAGACACTTGATACAGTGTCTCATGAAAATAATTCTAACTGACTTGGATGTGGGCACTTTAATCTGTTGCGACCTAGACATAAACTTATTTGGTAGCAGGTCCACCAAGAGGAATTCTGAGCCTCAGGGCTGTCTTTGGGGAGGGAAAGGGCAGAGCCTGGGGCAAATGTGACAAATCTGTCACTTCACAGACCTCCGGGGGGACCAACCCATGCCAGCATGCAGAGCCCCCCAAAGTGTGGGGACCAGTCCCGGAGTGGTGCGCGTAGGAGCCCTGCAGCCCACTCGCATGATTTAAAAGCGCCTGGGGCTCCTGGTGATTGCTGCTGCTGCTACCATGGCAGCAGATGGGGCCCCGGGCCCTTTTAAATAGCCTAGGCCCCTGGGCAATTGTCTCCTGTTCTGTCAGCAGGCCTGTTTGGTACATACCTAAGGTGGCACATGCAGAAGGCACCAAAAACTCCTCATATTTCAGGCGCCTGTCTGTGGATTGTGTGCCTGAAGCTGTGTGGCTGGGCTCTGCACAACTATTGAAGCAGCAGCATTCTGCAAGCAACTGCTATTCCCTCTCAGTCAGACTTAGTTGAGCAGTGTGGAGGGTGACATGTCATCTGCTTCCCAATGAGAAGTGTAGATTATACAGCAATGACAGTTCCTGACCACAACCTACCTCAGAGAATCAGTCTGAGCAGAAATCTTGTCAGGGTGATCAAGGCTGAAGTGGGATGATATTTGGACAGCCACAGGTGAGAGATACCAGGTGTAAAAGAGGGTAAGAGTGATCCTAAGAGTGTACAACAGCAAAGAAGATATCACAAGGCGAGAAGAAGAGATATGAAATAGTTTAATTTTAGTTTATTTCCCTCTGGTCCAGGAACCATCTCTGAAAAGCAGTGCTGTACTGAGTGGTGGTATTTTCCATTTTCTTAGAAATGTTTAAAAATTCTAGATATCTAGTAGGCTGGAATCAGACAAGGTTATAACACACCTAAACAGAAACAACTAACTAATTCTATGAGAGCAATCAAAACTGGGATCCAACTCATCAATTGCAGTTTATAAGTTATAGGGGAGGTTTCTGAAAGACCACCTGTCAAGCATTATTATTGGACAAGAAATGCAAAAGCTGTAGGAACTCCCATTTGAACATTCCTAGTCTAGGATTTAACTTCACAATCTTATCTAATGACACTATGAATATGAGCAATTTGCAGTAGGTAAATACCCATAAATTCCATGTGATGTATGAATTATTTGTGTTTAATCTTTTCTTTCATCTTTTTCAGTAATCTTAGATGTTACTTGTAACACCAATGGGTCCACTCTTTCAAATGGAAGTATGATTTTCACACTATTGGTACTCATTTGAATAAAGGGTGTTGAAGTGCTGAGCATCACACACTATATAAGGGGAGAAAGGACAGGTATTCCTGTCCTGCATTAGAGAAGCTGTCATGATGAAGAAAGCTATATCTGGCCAACCTGCCTCAAAACCACCCAGAGGAAGGAGGACAGCTTGAGGCCTTCTCATTAAGAGGAAGAAGGGCTAGAAGGGACATACAGCTACCCAGCCTCTTTCAAAGAAAGAGATTGAGATTGCAGTCAGGAGAATTGGATGGCTTTAAATTCAGATAAGCAGCTAACATTTTGAATGATTGAAAAAAACTTTGAACTTAGAAATCATATGTTGTAAACAAACATGTATTTTACCAAGGACAGCTCTGATTATTAAAAGCGAAATAATATTAAACATTCATTTTCTTGTTGTTTATGCTCTTTTTGGGCAATCAATCCATGGAGTGGGTTTCTTTTCAAATTTTACAAAATTTAAATTTTAGGCCACCTTGAAGATGGCATTATCCCTTAAGGCAACCCCAGTCTTTTCTAGTCTCTCCCACCAATTTTCAAGATCTGGCAAAATAGCAACCAAGTTTGGAGGGAAACCCTGATGGTCAATGCTACTTTGCAGTCTACCAGCAAGGTTAACTGTAGAACACTGCAAAAAAATCCCATTCCATGTTTCATGCTGCCTGGAGTGGCTGACAACTGAGACTGCCAACTTGAGGGCAGACTGCCAAACAGGTGGCATGTACTATAATTAGATTTCACCAATCCAGTAAAAAATGTGAACTCCTGGACCTCTGTAACAGTATTTCTGTGGAGTCAGAGACAATCACCTTGGGGTTTCCAATCTTAACACTCAGACAAGCTGGACATAGCAATAAATGGTCACTTACACCAAAAATCACAACATATTCAGGTTGCTTCTAGGCCCAAGAGACCAGTTGCTTACCCAAGATCAATTTGTGCCTTAGATCTCACACCAAAGACAAGGTCTGTAGCCAATCCTGTAATAAACTAACTAAAGGTTTATTAACTAGGAAACAGAAATATGCACAAAATGATTTATAGACTGTAATTCAAAAGGTGACAAAGATATAGCAATCTGTCTGGAAGAAATGTCTTATCAGAGCTTAAACCAGGCGGACCCTGGGGAATCTTCCGCCTTTTTATTTCTTAACTATGCTCTTGTAAGAGTCCAAACAGCAGAGAGTTGAAGAATCTTCATGTTAGCTATTTTTATTTCCCTCTTCCAGCATTCAATCCAATTGGACAAGGCCTTTTGCATCTAATAGCTTTCTTCAACAAGGTAACAAGCCTTATGAATAGGAGGGAAGCAGTAGATGTAGTATATCTTGACTTTAATAAGGCTTTTGATACTATGTCACAGGACCTTCTCATAAAGAAACTAGGGAAATGCAACTTCATGGAGCTATATAAGGAAAACCATTGCCAGAGAGTAGTTATCAATGGTTCACCATCAAGCTGGAAGGACATATTAAGTGGGGTCCAGCAAGGATCAGTTCTGAGGCTGGGTCTGTTTTATATCTTCAACAATTATTTGAATAATGGCATAAAGATTACACTTGGAAGTTTGCAGGTAATACCAAGCTGGGAGGGCTTGGTGAGTTCTTTGGAGAGTAAGAGTAAAATTCAAAATGATCTGGACAAACTGGAGAAATGACCTGAAGTAAATAGGATGAAATTCAATAAGGGCAAATGCAAAATACTCCACTTAGGAAGGAACAATCCGTTGTACACATACAGAAAGGGATATGATACCTAGGAAGGAGTACTGCACAAAGAGAACTAGGGTTTATAGTGAATCACAAGCTAAATACAACTCAACAGTGCAAAACTGTTGCAAAAAAAGTAAACATCATTCTGGGTTATATGAGCAGGAGTGTTGTAAACAAGACAAGAGAAGTAATTCTTCCACTCCACTCTACTTTGACTAGACCTCAACTGGAGTACTGTGTCCAGTTCTGGGTACAATATTTCAGGAAAGATGAGGACAAATTGGAGAAAGTCCAGAGAAGAGCAACAAAAATTATTAAAGATCTAGAAAACATGACCTATGAGGGAAGATTGACAAAACTGAGATTGGAAAAGAGAAGCGAAGACAGAGGTGACATGATGTTTTCAAGTAAATAAAAAATTGTTACTAGAGGCGGAAGAGGGAGACAAATTGTTGTCCTTAACCTCTGAGGATAGGACAAGAAGCAATGGAATAAGACATTAGGACAAACTTCCTAACTGGTGGTTAAATACTGGAATAAATTGCCTAGGGAGGTTGTGGAATCTCCATCATTGAAGTTTTTTAAGAGCAGGTTAGACAAACACCTGTCAGGGATGGTCTAGAAAATACTTAGTCCTGCCACGAGGTCAGAGGACTGGACTAGATGACCTCTAGAGGTTCCTTCCAGTTCTATGATTCCATATACGTCTCCCTGTTTGAATGGGGCAATTAAAGTTTTGTCCTATGATAAACCACTTAATTTATGATAGTCCTTCGTTATTGGGCAGGGGCAGAGGGGGGCACTCTTCCCATTTGAGTTCACCAGTTCTGAGCAGGTATTTTTACAATTATGAAACAAACATTTTACCGTGTAGTATGGATTACAGACATTACCAGTGAGATTAATGCATGCAGCAACTACCAAACATTTCAGAGTGTGTCAATTCTAAATACATTCTTATAAGAATGATACTGATTTTGAACGTAGATGAGCTAGTAGTTTGTTAGCTAGTTAGTTAGTTCTGAGCTAATGCTAATATGGCCTTGGCTAGAGCTGGCACTTGGTTTACAAGCATTACACCAGGTTAAGCTCAAAGTGCTGCTTCCACATGCATCTCCTGCTGAACCGTGAAGTAAATACTGGCTGCAGGAATCAAAATAATAGCTGTGTAGAGAATTATTCACTTTGCCACTAGGCTGATTAAAACATACTTAGAAACATTCCTATATCCAATAGTTTTATACTGTCTTCAGTGAAAATATATAAAAATTAATCAAAGCTTTCCTGCTCTAACAGAAGTCTCAGAGCTTTTTCAAATCTCCAATATAAATTTCTTTGACACTTGACTTTTGGGGGTTTTTTTGAAGACCAAAAGGCCATCACTATACTAAGCTGCTTAGAGATAAGGAGGTATTAAAAATAGAGTTCTGTGACCTGTAGGTCATTAATTGATTGTTAGACCAAAAATGAATCTGTGAATAACTACTTTGATTCTCTGTATCATCACAAAAGCATCCTTCCCACATAACGAGTATACTTATAGGAAAGTTTTCATAGATGTTTTATCACTCTTTTTACCCAAGCACTACAGGTTTTGGGCTAACATGAGGTACAGTTCACTTACATACCTTGTATCAATGCTCTGACCTTTTACTGTGACTTCCAGCTCCAGGAAGAACTCAGACTTACAATAAGAGTTTGAATTTGATAGAGGATATTTTCCAGATCTCTCTTGTTGCTGTTTGGAGGTCAATTGGTTGCAGTGGGGAGATGTATAAGATATTTCTAATCATGCTTAGAGCATTGTATGCTGTTAGAGCACAGTAATATTAAAAGGGAATGTAGAGAAACAGATAAAATGTAATGAAAATTGTAGAGCATAAAGATTTTAACTAAATGTCTACTATCCTGGACTATTGAAATGGCTTAACAAGCTATGGGTTGACCTGTGGAACCTGATGTTCCAAAAGACTGAGATTGACAGTTGAGTTGGGAACGGTAACCCTGTTAACCCAATGAGATTCTGAATTCTGAAGCACATAGCAAAGAGTCAGCCTTCTCATTTTCCTGGGCGGAGGTAGGAAAAAAGTCAGCTCCCATGTTTGAGCAACCTCGACCATTAAGGCAACATATAAAATTGGTGCATAATGATTAACATTGCTGAAATCTACCACTGAGGAAAATCTACAATAGATATAAGGTGTAATGGGATGATGCCCCTTACGATGAGCACTAATGCTGAGCAGCTTATACAAGAGAAAAAGCTATAAGAAAAAATAGCTACACACAGATTTATACAGGAATCGGAGGCATGAAGATTGGTGGAGTGACAAGTTCAACAAAATAAATAACACTAGGTGAATAGCGCACAAAGCTTTCCACAAATACTCGTCTACTTTTAAGCACACTCACACTAATTGTGTTTTTGCCCCTCTTGTGTTTCGTTTTCATGAATGTTCTAACAAGTGTACTGGCAGGAATAGTGACAGTGACTTTGAAGTGAATTTTGAATCTGTAAATGCAAGCGTTCACCCCAGTACCCTGATTAAACTCTTCCAACTAGGGAGCAAATGTATACCATGTTACCTATCAGTCCAATCAAAACTAATTACCATTCAAATTTCAATATCACTTATAGCGTGCTCTATGTATACAACCAAAAGACCAAGAGTTATTCACTAAAATTATTCAGGGTTTGAATGTGACATTTAAGAACAGCCCACAGTAAGGGACCTCGCGAGGAGCACTGGGGAGAAATAAGTGGAAAATAAGCTCTTCCCCAAAGAGCTGAAACAACAGACACGAGGCAGATCCTCCACTGGTGAAACCAATGGAACTATGTCAATTTACACCAGCAGAGGATATGTCCCATGGAGTCTCTGTGTACCTCTGTGAGCCTTAAAAGGCATTCTGATCTCAAATGCACAGAAGCTGTACAGCTATTGCTTTAATACTTGGGTGGTGTTTCCTCTCCCCAGCAGCTGGACAGGGCTTCATTTCTGCCAGACTTTTATGTGGATCATAACAGGTGCTAGAGGAGGAATAGAACATTCCTTGCATCTTCCACCCATGTTGCACACCTTCATAAAGTTCAGGCACAATCTGGTTCTTAGTGAATAATTTCAAACAAATACGTATGAGAAATTCATAAGCTGTTCCCCTACAATTCAGAATAGAAAAAAAGAGACAAAATGTATCAAATAAATTATCTGTTAATTTTTCACTTAGTTCTAATAATATATTTTATCTATATTTTAAAAACATTTTTAGAAAGAATTTTTCCTTGAAATTTAGTCCACAGTTCAATGCACTATAGAAAAGATTTCAGAGTAGTAGCCATGTTAATCTATATCCGTAAAAAGGACAGGAGTACTTGTGGCACCTTAGAGACTAACAAATTTATTTCAGCATAAGCTTGCATATGCTATAGCCCACTTATGCATCCGATGAAGTGGGCTATAGCCTACCAAAGCTGATGCTGAAATAAATTTGTTAGTCTCTAAGGTGCCACAAGTACTCCTGTTCTTTTTATAGAAAAGACTATACTTTTCACAGCCAATTTGACACCATTAAGGACTTTCTTTAAGCTATGATACACTTAATTCTTAGACTCATACAAAATAAAGAGATGATTCTATGATAACTTCGTTAATCATCTGGTCACGTTATTTTATGTGTTAAAAGACTGAAAGTAGGCATTAAGTAGTTCTACCTTCTTATCTTCAATTGCCAGCTCACCATCTCCATTGAGCAGTGGACTCACACTATCCCTGATCTTTCTTTCACATCTGACATATTTGTAGAATCCCTTCTTGTTGTCTCTAACATTTCTTGCCAGTTGTAACTTATTCCTTATCTTGGATTTCCTGATTTTTGTCCCTGCACACTCTCACTATTCCTATGTATACTTCCTTGGTGACATGTCTCTCCTTCCATTTCCTGTATGTATCCCTTTTGGGTTTTAGATAATCTCCTTGTGGAGTCACATTGGTTTCCTGTGGTGGGTCTTATCTTTACTCTGCATTGGAATAGCTTGATGTTGAGCCTCTAGTATTCTTCAAGTTATCTCATTTTTGCAAAGAAAAACTAACTATTGTCAGCTCTAATCCATATCAGAGATCACAATTCTAATCTATTTGACAAAATTTTCATTGATTTATTAGTCTTTTATCATGAGCAATTTAGCTGTATTGCCATACACACAATTAAATGAAAAAAAACAATCCAAGTTAACTTAGTATCTCTAAAAATGACATTAGTAACAATTCCTTTATCTAATGGGGGGCAGGAGAACTAAACAGAACCTCCATACTCAAACCCTTCCTCAAAGAGTCTGAATAGAATGATGCATTTCATTATGCTCAAAAGTTTGGGGACTTTTTGCCATCCCCTGAAGGAAAGTTTGGCTCAATTGCCCCAGCTACCTGAACTGTTGGAAGACAGCACTCAGAGTAGCAGTTTGTAAAATTTGCAGGGACAAACCATAAAAGCTTTATAGATCAAAATCTATAATCAAACACTAAATTGCATCCAGAAATTAAATATGCAAACAAGCAGCTGCATTTTACACAAGCTGAAGTTCACAGGTGGTCTTCAGGTACATGATCAATATAACATATTGCAAGAAACTAATCTGGACAGATGGCTTCTCTCCAGGGGGAGGGATAGCTCAGAGGAGGAGGAGGAATAGCTAGGGTGACCAGACAGCAAGTGTGAAAAATCAGGACAGGGGATGGGGAGTAATAGGAGCCTATATAAGAAAAAAAACCAAAAATCAGCACTGTCCCTATAAAATCAGGACATCTGGTCACCCAAGGGACAGCTCAGTGGTTTGAGCATTGGCCTGCTAAATCCACAGGTATGAGTTCAATCCTTGAGGGGGCCATTTAGGGATATCAGGCAAAAATTGGATTCGTCCTGCTTTGAGATGGGTTTGGACTAAATAATCTCCTGAGGTTCCCTTCCAACTCTGAGATTCTATGAAAGGTATAAATAATTGTCCACATCTGAGAATAGTTTCTACCTCCTATCAATATAAGATAGGCATAAGGATGATGAGAAAAGGCCTGATTAAGTTGGGGGAGGACCTCAGTGATAGAAACAACTAAAGGAGTGAAGAGAGCAGTGTCATAATGTGTGGGCAGGACAGCAAGCAGCTGAGGTTGGTACAGAAAACCAAGACAGGGGAGCCAGCTGTAGTAGGTAAAAAGTTACTAATATATGCCACATATGTGGATAGCTATGGCTATTCTGAAAGGGTAAGAACTCTGTTTTTAACCTTTGCACATTTTTTTCAACCCAGAACTATTCAAATTTCAAATATGATCTGACCCTTCCCTATCACCTTCTTTCCTCACCTTTTAGCTTGAATTTAATAAGGAAAGGAAGGGAAGGGAAAGAAAAGGAAGGGCCTCTTCTTCAGGCAACACCATCTACTTATGTTTGATTTTCCCCATCTTTCACTTCTTTGTTACATCTCCTCCACTGTTCTTCTCCTCTGTCTCTCCACTGAACCATAACCATTCCCACTTTACAGCATCCACCACCCTCTCCTCTTTGTTTTTGCTCTCTCTCATTCTATCCAACTCTCTAATTACTCTGCTTTTCTCCCCAACCTAATATCCAGCTTTTCCCCTTTATTCTCTCCTTTCCCCTGAAAAGTTCTCTTTCCCTGTGGTTGCTAGGGAAGCTTCCATCTCTTCTACCTTTTCAGACAGCAGCAAACCCTATGATTTCACAGAAAGCTTAGTTGGTATAGTATAGGTTTGCTGGTATAGTCTTCCCACGCTGCAGAAAAGTACATGAAAGATTGGGCAATTGTTGGCAAGGCTGTCTCTGTCAAAATATAGTTTCACGAACAAGGGTCTAAAAGCTTCTACATATTATAACAGGAGACACTGCAAGCTTCAACAGCAGCCCACAACTCGTGTTTCACCTTGTAAAAATCAAAAAGGTCTAAATTTTAAGTCCTGAATTTTAAGTCCATGAATGCTCATGAAATTGGGGGGTTGGGGTGAGGGAGGGAGTGAGGGTTATGGCTGAAGGTGTGGGCTCTGGGGTGGGTTTGGGGATAAGGGTGCAGGAGGGTGCTCCAGGCTGAGACCAAGGGGTTCAGAGGGCAGGAGGGAGATCAGGGCAGGGGGAGGGAGTCAGGGGTACAGGCTCCAGGCAGCGCTTACCTCAATCAGCTCCCAGAAGCAGTGGCATGTCCCCGCACCAGTTCCTACATGGAGGTGCAGCCAGGCGGTTCGGCACACTGTCCCATCTGCAGGCACTGCCCCTGCAGCTCCCATTAGCCATGGTTCCAACGGGAGCTGCAGGAGTGACACTTGGGATAGGGGTAGCATGCGGAGCCCTCTGACTGCCCTTACACATAGGAGCTGGAGGTGGGACATGTTTTCTGTTTCCAGGAGCCGCGCAGAGCTGGGCAAGACCCCGGCTGGAGCACTGGAGTAGGGTGAACCCCAGACCCTGCTCCCTGGCAGAAGCTCAAGGGCCAGATTAAAACATCCAAAGGGTCAGATGTGGCCCCCGGGCCATAGTTTGCCCACCTCTGCAACAAGGGGAGAGGAACAGTACCAGAGGAGCACAATACCTCATTGCAAGTCATTACAAATTTAGGCATACCAAATATTCATATTCCACATTTCATATTCCATTCCTTTTTGCTTGGTCAAACACATAAGGAAAATGCTTTGCTTTTTCTTTGTGAAGCTATTACTATTAATAAAAAGGCTTACAAAACACTAAGAAGCCCAAGCATTACTTTTAAGGATGTTTTATTTTCACTTGTATATTGCATATACATTTTTGAAGTGGATTAACACATGACTTCATTCTGCTTGTACTCCTCTTTGGAGGGTAATCACAGGGTCCAGATGCCAAGCTATCTTTTGATTTCCTTCTGAATTAAATTAGATTTTGGTTTGAGAAACGTGACCACATTATCTCTTTGAACATAAGGAAACTGAACAAATCCTTCGTAAGACCTATGTAAAACTCCTTTTATGATTAAGAAGGGGCAATTTTCTCCTCTCCATACTTCTTAGAAAGAAATGTGTGTTGCCCTTTGAGGAACTTGCATTCTGGTGCATATTCTGCTGCATTTGTGAATCAGTAGTGAAACATGTAATCGATTTGCTATTCAAAATAATAATTAGAGTAAGTTTTGTGTGGGTGCCCATTGTAATAAAGGCGTGATGCAACTGTTACAGCCAAGGTGCCATAATAAGAATATGGCACATATGGCTAAGCCTATGACATTTTTCGTAAGAGATAACCTAAGGTTCATATGCTAAAATAAATTAACATTACTTTGGGGATGGGAAATTATGTGAAAATGAATACCAAAGGTTGCACAATGAAGCTATCCACAATTAGAAAAAGAGAACAAAGGTAAGATGTGCATCCATAACTCCATCCCCTTGTGAATATTCATTACAGAGGAGTAATTACATAACATATTATTCCTCAAATACATTGCTTTTCTACAACAATAGAAAGACATCTGAAATACCTTGTGGGTTTAATCACTCTTTCATATTTACACTAAGTTCACAATCATCCTTGTACAGCATAGCTCTTGTTTCCAATTTCTTAAGTGAAAAAATCTACTTTTTAATAAAACATCATACATTTTACTTGTGGGCAGGGACTGTTTTAATTATTTGCATGTAAATGGCCTAGTAAAATCTAGGATTTGTGCCTCAAGGCACTACCACAATATACATAAATTAATAAAAATAATATAAGATTTTCCTCAACTGAATATAGAAAGACATCGGAAAGGTGATTGATTTTTATAATAGGACAAATTTTAGCTCAGAGAAAACTGTACCATTGTAGAATTGTATTTTAATTTTTCTTTTTTATATACCTTGTTTTGTTCTCATCTTTCAAGTGAGCTGAGGTCAAACCTCCTTAATATAGTTCAAACACTGTTTCAAAGAATATTGTATATAATTGCCCTAAAATATTATTTATATTTTTTAACTTAAGTTACCTAAACTGAACATTTACAAGTTTCTTCATACAAATCTACATTTCCCCCCCGCCAACCATTACACTCTATTAGAACATTTTTTTGTCTGCTAGACAGTTCTTTTAATCTGTTTACAACTTTTGCTGATAGGAAGGCAGTCAGTGTGTGCTCTAATTATGAATGTAAAACAATTATGAGATAGTTTTTGGAAGATTGCATCCTTCTGATAATGCCACACCCACTGCTTAGTACAGCAGCAGTACAGATTAGGACTGAAAACAAGGAGCAACACTAAGCACCAGACTTTCTTACTTATGGTCCAGTAAAGATGAAATAAGAAAGGAAGAGCAGGTATACAGATTTATAAGCCAGCAGGCATGCTTCCAAGAAGAGGTTGTGGGACACTGATCAGCTAGCTGAGAGACTTATTGTTTTCTTCGGGACCCTTGGATGCACTTCTGGGATTGTGGCTGGCCCTGCTCTCAGTTTCTTCCAAATATCTTTCTTATCTGAATGAAGATTTTCTACTCATGGCTGATGAGAGTAACTGAAAATCCTAGAAATCAGCAGGGGCTGCTGTTTAAGGAAAGACAGAGTGACTGAAAGGTAACCCTGAAGGTACTAGGGGCAGGGTCAAAAAGGTGGGCTCCAGAGAAGTCCTGAAGACCAGAAGCACCTTTCTGTGTAGTTGGGACTTTTGTTTGGACTTGTTACCACAAAAAGGGATTGAGCTCAGAGTTATCCAGCTAGAAGGCTAAGCCTGAGGAAACCCCTGGAGAGACAGAAAGCCCTGAAGAGGAGGAAATTGAGTTAGGGAATGCCTACAGTGCCATACTCAGCCAGCGGGGGAGGCACGTTAGGGCAGTCATACTCTATGATACCTATAAAGAGGAGTATTAATGTTTTTTATTAATGTAACTATTTCCTGTGGGGAAAAGTCAAGTCTCCCTTTTGAGATTGCAGAGTGCCTCAGGCAACAGAACTGGTGGTTTCAGTGCATATGGATGTGAGGAATACCAATATGGGAATGTGCCTCTTGTGTAGCATGGAGCCCAGCTATGTATGAGCACACTGTATGGCAGTGTTTAGAGGATAGGCAGCATTATGGCAGGGGCAACACATGGGGCAGACAAGTATTGTCCTTCTCTTGCCAGAGAAGTAAGATTGAGCCCTGGAGAGCTACTTCAATAACTGGACTGCAGCAGCTTTTATGGAGTAGCTCGGCAGCCTTGGGGACAATTCCTCCATTCTTGATACCCCAGTGGAGATATCCAGCTAACAATCCACTACCTGGGCTAGGACTGGATCCCTGGATTTGCCTTAAGTATTCATTGTCTCAAATACCAATACATTGCACAGACTGTTCGTTTTCTGAGTGATAAATATCAGAACCATGACTTAACAAGACTGCCAAAAATGTTCAGCACAGGTCATAATTTACAGTTTTAATATACCATTTGATTCCCACACATCCTGGGCTACTAGCACAAAAAAGCAACCATTTAAAGTCTTATATTTAAAGAAAATTCATTCACAGATAAGTAAGCAGCAATAATTTTGTTCTAGTATTTAAGTAATAAAATATAGTAAATGGAGAACTGAAAATATTGGGCCAGATTAGAATATTGGGCCATAGAATATGAAACCCAGGTCAAGGCCAAAGTCTTTATTTTCAAGGTGCTCAATGGCCTGAGCTCAAGATATCTAAAAGATTTCCTAGATCCCTGGGATGAAGATAGTGGTTGAATAGTTCACTCTTCAAACACAATGGAATATTCTACAATAAGGGTACAGTTCATTTGTGCAAAAGACAGAGCTATTTCAGGGAATAATCTGAGTTTATGACACAATCTTCCCCAAGACCCAAGGGCTTTTACAAACCTCATCACTGCTGTTTATAGTAGAGCCCTGTAGTGTGACTGGGATCCTATGGGCCCCATAGGACCTTCTGCCATAATAGCAAGTGGGTAAAATGTACTTTGTTCTGGGCGGGATCTGGTGAGCAAAAAAACAAAACAAACAAAAAACACACTGCGATAATTTGGGGGAAAACACGAAATCTCTCATCAGTTTACCACGAGTATGTCTGAATTCTGTTTGTAATATATTATCTGACCATTTTGGGTGGTTTTTGATTTTTTTTAGTAGCATGTGGGAATCAGTCTCTCTTGCGAGATCTAAGATTTGTGTGGTGGGAGTACAATAACAATGCAAGAAACAGTGTGGGAGTGGGTGGGAGTGGGTATTTCTGGGAGAGATGGGAGTGGGATTAAATAAATAGTCTCTCACAGGGCTATAGCTCAAAGTGCATTTCTTTGACACACACAGGGCATGTATGTATATAACCCCCTTGGGGTTGAGAGAGATCCTAAGCCTTTAAAACCTTGTCCTGAGGCAGAGGAAGTGCTGATGGCTCCAGGAAAAGGAAATGCCAGCTGTTCTTGGGGAATGGAGAGAGGGTGAGTCTAGAGCTCCAGACAAGAGGCCTACAGCAAGCAGGCCTCACATAGTGAGGGATAGAGCAGCCGACTAGTGACATCTCAGGACAGGAGAAGCAATGTGCTAGGACTGAAGGAGCACTGTGTCAGAGAGGACTCACCCAAAGAAGACAAACAGGAGCTGGACCCTGTATCACTGTTGCCCAGAGCTGCATGGGGCCACGAGTAGTGGGGCTTGTGACCTTGCCTTTGGAATAAGGAAGGAAGCTGTAGTAAGCTAAATGTGGAGGCTGTCACTCTGTGTGGGTTTGCAGAGAGTGGCAGAAGAGGGCACCAGACGGGTTTGTTGGGGAAAGTTCACTGGTGCCAAAGATGACCAGGAGCACCTAAGAGATACTGCCAGACTGGACATCTGCCCAGGATTTCTGAACTCTGAGTATAGACACATTGCTTAATGTCTGCCCTTTCATATTGTGGTAGCACTGGCCTGTGGGTCCTCATGTTGGATACAACTCTGTTTTACTGCTCCCCCATCTTGTCCCCTGTTGTTTTTCTCTATTCATCTCTCTGTAAATACATGTTTCCCTTTCCTATATTTATTGTACTATTCCAGTATGTGTGTGTTTACTCCAGGGAGTGTGGAACAGGTGCCCCTGGGATGGAAGGGAGCTTCTCTGCTTTATCTTACATGTATCTTTTCTTGGTCAGGGTTTCTTGCAGAGCAGACTCCATCCTGGGCATGAGAGGGCTAAAGTTATGTATAACTAAACAAACAAAATACCCAAGCAAAACAAAACACTCACTGTGCACCCTTCTCCCTCTGGGAAGAAGATGATAGAACAAGCAACACATGACAGATGCTAGTCATTTTTAGCATACTACTGGAAGACATGCATGACAAGACACGGTGGTGAGTTTAGTATAAGAAGAAGATTTAAGGAATAGATTTCCTGTAAAAGGGGGTAGGACATACTATAGAGATTTAGCGCTCCCATACTCTTCCCCACTTTGAGAATCTTGGTTACCCTCAACTGTAAACGAGGGTTTATTGTGCATGTTATAGCCTCAACTGATCTCTCACCTCAATAGGGGCATTAGGGCACAGGAGAATTATGTGGTTGTCCTGGGCTTAGGCCACACAGTTCCCACATGCAAGAAGTTAAGTCACAACATTTTGAACTACAGAAACTGAGCACTGAAACATCCTATCTTGAGTCCAATAACATCTATAAAATCAGTCTGTAAATCTGAAAGAATCTAAGTGTTGGTGAATAAGAGGTTACACATAGTTGATCTTCCCAAGCTTCTATCTATACCCAGTCCAACCGATTTATTATTCATTCCCCTGGTTTTCTTTAACACTTGATGCTCCAGGATAACACAGTAGATTTAAGCAACTAGAGCTGGTCAAAAATAAAAAATATATACTTTGTTGGGAAAAAATCAGAATTTGGGGCAGGGGTTGAAATTTTCAACATTTGCTGACCAAATATACAGCTGGCTGAAAACTGGAAAACCATTTTCACTGCAAATATTCTCCAGTGTTGTTGTTATTTCTATTACCATAGTGCTTAAAAGCCCCAGTCAACCTTTGGGCTCCATTTTAGTTTAGTTTCAAGACAGGTTGCACCTTTAGCATATGGCCTACTGCCAATGTACAAGTGACTTCACTGTCTTGCCTTAGATAAAATACAGCATTAACCAGTCTTTTACTTTCTAAATGACCTAGAATACTACAAATACTAAGGTAATGGTATTTAAGGGCTTGTCTACATAGAGAGTTAGTGTGTGGCAGGCTGGGGTATACACCTGCAGCACATTCACTTTTTGTGTGGACCTTGTTGCAGTGTACTAACAGTTCAACAGTGTGCTTTGATCTACTCCCTTTTCAAGGAGCAGAACTGTTAGTGTGCATCAACAAGTCACTTAGTGAACCTATATTGCAGGTTGTCATGCACTAAGTGTCTGTACAGACAAACCTTAAAGCAGTGTTGGGTAACCTGCAGCCCACATGTGGCCCATCAGGGTAATCCGCTGGCAGGTTGCAAGACAGTGTGTACGTTAATCATCCGCAGAATGGGAATGGTGAACTGCAGCCACTGGGAGCTGTGGGTGGCTGTGCCAATGGATGGTCAACGTAAACACTCCTCGCAGCCTCCCAGTGGATTACCCTG
This sequence comes from Dermatemys mawii, assembly GCA_007922305.1. Lineage (NCBI taxonomy): Eukaryota > Metazoa > Chordata > Testudines > Dermatemydidae > Dermatemys > Dermatemys mawii. The sequence goes on along the minus strand of ML677334.1, from coordinate 76,016,091 downwards.
ACGGGCCATATGCAGCCCATGGGCTACCCACCACTGCCTTAAAGCAATCAGCAGGTTTTCATACTAACCAACTATCACACTTAATCTTCATTAATCAGCATTATCATCATAAAAAAAATCATGACAACAAAAAGCTATTATTTTAGTTATAATTTTCACTTGACATTTAAGACTGAAATATGCCCAGAATAGTTTTTCTCCATTTTAATTAGAAGGGTAGCTAACTTGATTTGTATGGTCTATAGCACACCTTTCAAAAACAAAAAGGATTACCCATTGACTGTAGTTATTTGCCTATTGCCATCATTTTATATTTACCTCTGTTTCAACACCACATTTTGAATATTAGTTCTACCTAACCTACAATAAGCTTTAAGAACTATTATCCCTAGAAAACTCAAGTTATTTTTAGTTAAATTGACAGTGATTTATACAACAATTCAAAATGGCTATCATCTCTTCTCTTCCCCCTATTTAATTAGCTGCATACTGAATATATTTAAAGAGGCCTGAAGAACTTTCTTTAATGCAGCACATGAATTAACTGAGCTCATATTTTCTTGCTGAAACAGTTTAACAGAACTCTTGATCCTATTTAAAAAACCTGACTCCTACAGCACAGAAACACATGAAGGGCTGGATCCTGTTCTCCATTACATTCCAGAGTTACTGCATGGACTTAAATCAGTACTTCACCTGAGTTATTATTGATTTACAGGAGTGCGAAGGAGATCAGACTCTGGCCATAAAGCCAGTTTTTGGATGGCTTCCCATTTATTTTAAATATACAAATATAGATCTGAATCCCACTAAAAATTGGAAAATGGCCAAAAAGTTGTGTATGTGATTGAAAAAATCCCATAACTTCTACTGATGTGAATAATTATTACTCACTTGAGTAGTCCCGTGGAAATCAATATACCTGTTTGAATGGATAACAGTTGCATAATTGGGCCCTAAAATTGTATGAGGACTGAGAGAAGACAGCAACCTAAGATCATATGCTATTTTGTATTGTGTGCATGTATATAACTTAATATTCCTGCATTTGTAATATATCCTTTTAAATTAGTTATTAATATCATGGCCTGAATTAATTAACATAAACTTTGTACTTTTATTCTAAAAATAAAAAGCTTTAATCTAAAACAAATAAACACAAAAATCTGAAAACGGTATGACCTATATGGTACAAACAAACTCACACCTGCACAACAGAAAGAAGAAATTCACCAGGGAACAGGATACATTCACTGAAGGGAAAAAAAAACCAATACAATCCCTAATTATGGGATTTCCAAGCCTTCATTAAATCTTTAAGTCTTACTAAGTTGTTGTGCATTTCCAGTGTATTTGAGGCTGAGCTATCAGGTACTCTGGATCTGTTCAGCAATGTATTAAGTGTATTATTCCTTTCACCACCTAAGACAAATATTTTACTTTCTATGAAAGGAATAGGAAGAATGTCTCTTCATTATTATTATTTCTTTAATTTTTACCACTTAGCTTGAAAACTAATAAATGCCCTTGAAGATCAAAAAAAAAGAATCAGCATCTATTCTTACTAGTCGTATTATTATATCACCCAGAGTGCCAGTCATGGATATGACCCTATTGCACTAGGTGTTGTACAAATTCAGCACAAAATGAGAACCCCTCCTCCAAAGAGCAGACAGCCTTTCTGGGGTGAAACCCTGCACCACTGAAGTCAATAGCAAAGCTCCCATTAATTTCAATGGGGTCAGGTCTTCACCCCTAGTGTTACAGGCAGAACACTTCCAAACTATCTACTTTTAAATATAAACACAATCTTTTCAGATAGATGAGTGTTATAGCAGAGCAATAGTTACACTGAATTTCAACAGGAGCTGGGTATTTAAATCTCCACTCTGCCTTTGGAAATCTACCCACCACCCCTTATGTCTTTAGAAGTAACCACTATCGTGGCCACTATCTTGGCTTTGCTCCTAAACTGTGATCCCACAGATACTTTTAAAGTTTTGTTCTCTTTTACCAAGGGATATTTGTTTACGTTCACTGATCAGAGATTGTAACTGGGACCTAAGAGCAAACAATGCCAGCGCCTCCTAATGGCGGATGTGCAGTACAGATACTCCAGAGGAAAGGTATACAGTGATCGGATAAATGGCTTGGAAAAGGACTTAAAAAGAGATGTTCGGTAAAGGAGTGAATAGGGATGGGGCGCTTTGGGACTGCTATGATTGGTATGGCAGGGCGCCAACCCCCCATTCTTATAGCCCACCTTAGCCCTCCTATGCAGAGGGTGGATGGTAAGGTCCCAGAAATTGATTTGCTGAAGGGATCTGGATGGAAAAAGAAGGTGAGCTCGTAGGACCCCCTGTAGGTATGGTAAAGTCTCAGCAATAATTATGGAGAACATGGTGTTATCTGCACTGTACACTTTTATCTGCTGGGTAGTCCCAGACATCTAATAATAAAATTGCGGCCTGATTAACCCCATGTCAAATGTGTCCTGTCATCCTTAAGGTATAGCCAGACAATCTCCTTTGTGCCTTTGGAAATCTACCCGCGACCACTTAAGTCTTTAAAAGTGATTATTATTGTGGCTGCTATCTTGACTTTGCTCCTAAATTGTGAAACCACAGATGCTTTTAAAGCTTTGTTCTCCTTTACAAAGGGATATTTGTTTACTTTCACTGATCAGAAATCGTAACTGGAACCTGAGAGAAAACAATGCCTTGCAAAAAATTATCAGATGACCATTCTGGAAGGTATGGGACCAAAAGCATACAACTCTTTTCAGGGTCTGAGATGCATTCAATTCCTAGCACATGTAGACAGCCCCAAGAATCTGCTTTTCTGATCTTCAGAAAAATATGAATTGTATTCCTCAGTGTCATAAATCTTTTTTTAGAAATGGAAGTTTCCTTCTATTAGTAATATCTTGGCCCTTCACATGCTCTGTTTTGTATTAAACTAGCAATTAGAAAGCCTCAGTTTTCATTCAACAATGATTATTTACAGAGACAACCAAATTCACCCTGTCATAGGTAGGTTCAGATCCTATTAAATCAGTGGATGCCGTATCTACTTATGTAAGTGCTACATACATGCTATTTATTATTATTAGTGCCACAAACAACTCATTAGTCTGGACAGACTTGTGAAAGTTTCAGTTGACAGGTGAAAGAGACTTTTCTCTTTAGCTGTATTGAGTTAGCCAGACAGACTACAAAATATTAAGAATAAAGTAAATGTCAGTCTCTATGAGATTGACAGCCCTTGAACAGTCACTGGAAACCTAAACTGCAAAATACCATATCTTCCAAAAACTAAGACTTCAAAAGATAGGATTCCTTTCTTTCTGTAGATTCTAAACTCTGGGAGAGGGACAGTCTTTTTTTTAATATGAATATGTAAAAAGCCTAGCACGATGGAACGCTAAGGCCTCTACATACCACCACAAAGCAAAAGAGTTAATAGTTTTGCCAAACAATTCTTAATATCTTTAAAGAAGAAAACCGATAAGATATACCAATTGCTTCTCTAAGCCAGACACAGACCTTGGCTTCTATAGCATGCCATGTGAACCAGAGAAAAAACATATTAAAGGAATAGTTTTCCAAAAGCCAAAATCCATTTTTTACTGTAGTATTCGAGGCAGAAAGACATTGATATCCTTACAAGTTGCCACAAAGAATTATTTCAATTCAAGTTCTAAAAACACTTCCTTCCTTTCAGGCTCTCTTCAAAGCACAGCCAGATTTTCTATGTAAACATCCCATAGATATGATGGTACCCCAAATCAACTGTAGTTCTTTATACCATATCCAGTCAATGCTATGTTTACCCTAGAGCAGGCCTGCACAACTCGGAAAGCAGCGAGGGCCATATTACTGCAAAAAAACCAGCTGAGGGCCGAAAAGCCCCTCCCTCATCCTGCCCCCATCCACTTCCCCCCATGCTTGGCTTGCTCCGCCCCTACTCATCTTCTGAGGGCCGCACAGTGAGCCCCTGCGGGCCGCATGTGGCCCCTGTGCCGCATGTTGTGCAGGCCTTCCCTAGAGGTTATAAACCAGGGGTAGGCAACCTATGGCATGGGCGACAAAGGTGAGCTGATTTTCAGTGGCACTCACACTGCCTGGATCCAGCCCACCATTCCGGAGGGCTCTACATTTTTATTTAATTTTAAATGAATCTTCTTAAACATTTTTAAAACCTTATTTACTTTACATACAACAATAGTTTATTTATATAACAAGATATAGAAAGAGGCCTTCTAAAAACAGTAAAATATATCACTGGCACGTGAAACTTTAAATTAGAGTGAATAAATGAAGGCTCGGCACACCACTTCTGAAAGGCTGCCAACCCCTATTTATAGACCTTACTATATTTCCTTAGCTGGTAACCTACACACTTCAGAAAAATCCTTATGTATGAAGATATTTTATCGGGACACTCAAACAATTGTCTCCATTGATTAATTCATTCACTGAAAGCAATTTTTGGAAATATCTGTGTAAGCAGTGTCAGGAATGAGATATATTCTGACATCTGGTGGCGAACTATGGGAATTGCAGTGAGCCTTGCAAAATAAGTCTGGGGCTAATCAATTTGCATAGACACACCCACTGCGCCTAGCCTGAGCCCACAGCAGCCCACATGGCCACTTCAGCTGATGAGGGAGCCCCAGTTTCTATGTTATTGGGGCAGGAATGATAAAGTGATGTTACTGTGATTATGTGAATGAAGGACTATGGACATGTACTTGGCCCGTGTTATGATGGAGAGACTCGCCATCATCTAGGTAGCACTCACTGGGCAAGGGCCATGCGTTTTCAGAACACTGTGAGATTGAGAGAGGTGATGGGCAGACCTATGCCTTTTGGTGAGGGCTCTGTCTGAGGGCCTCCCAGGTCTATTGCACCCTGCCTCTCTCCACTGTGGAATGTCAGAATTGAATTTTGTTTCCATTAGGAGCCTGGTTCCAGGCTGCTGAGCTGACAATTGCTTTGGGCTCACTGATGCACCTGCACTAAGGCTCCCCTACTGTGAGCTGAAATCACTTAAGAGCTAAAGAAATCACTGAGCACTGTCTTAAGTAGGGGGGACCTGGAAAAAGTGCAGAGTGGCTGGTGCAGCAGAGCAGTC